>JABXWE010007169.1:0-20866 GCA_014611495.1 Limonius californicus
TAGGCATCTGGGGCCGCATTTTGGGTAAAAACTACAAGGGTAGAAAACAGGTAGAAAGAGACCTTTATCAGGGACGGAAGCATACAAGCCATAAAAATTCAAACCGTGATTAATACTGGGGCCAATTTCCAGGAAAAATATTTCTGGGCTCAACGGGCAGTCAGGGGTGGGTTGGGGTTGAAGCGGAAAATTGGGAATGTCTCACATTAATTACAAGGTAGAAAATTAGGAATATTTTAGGTCCAGAAACTTGTAGCTTCTAAATGTAATAAACGAATTGTAGAATTTAATCTCATGTATTCTGAGGTAATTTAAGTTAATGCAAGTTATTTTAGAGCGTAGATTCGGGTAGGCCAATTAGAGACTGCAAATAGTCGCGTTTAGTATTAACTGGATGGGCTAAAAGCTGAAAAGGGGTCAACATAAGATAATATAACGAACGAGGTTAAAGCAAAAATTTGGAATACTTCACGTTTTAATGTAAAGTAATTTGAAAAATACAAATGTTGATGTTACAGAACATTTTTGGGTGTGAACGTTTTGCAAGTAAAGATGTTGTTAGGATCTGTATTAAGTTTTGAGGCGCTGGGCTTCTGATATATAGGTAGTAAAGGTGAATAATTGTGACGTTATAGTGAGGGACCTACAGAACTTCTACTTCAGGTTTTAAAAATTTAAATTATATTGGTACGAAACATTTTAGGAATAAACATCATGCACGTTAAAAACGTTCCTAGGATTAGTATTGAATTTTGAGGTGTGAAAGGCCTACAAGAACTTCCATTTTTGTTTAAAAATAAAAAATTTATTGTTACAAAACATTTTTAGGTATAAACATTTTACATGTAAAATAGGTTACTAGGATTTGTATTAAGTTTTCGATGTGCTGGGCGTCGGATATACACTGCCCAATAAAATTAGGGGAACACTTCTTTAGCCGTGTATAATTTTTCAAATTAAAGACAGACGCAAGTATCAACTTTAATATATTGTTCTTTCAACATTACTTAAGATACAAACAACAAATATGCTCTAATTAAACGGGTTTCTTGAGTAACACCAAACTATCGAGAAGACTACCAAAATCGAAATGTGTTTTATCACTTAAACTGTAATGGAAATTCTGTTGACGCATGAATACCAAGCTTTAGTAGCGCTTGTGCCCTTCATTAGCTTCAATAACAGCCTGGCAACGTCGAGGCATTCTGCGAATAAGACGGCTTAACATGTCTTGTGGTAAATTTCGCCATTTTTCCACGAGGGCTTCAGCTACCCCTGAAGAGTCTGAGGTGCAGCAGGACGCTTCCTAATGCGCCTGTCGAGTAAATCCCAAACGTGTTCGATGGCATTTAAGTCTGGACTCATGGTTGGCCACCCATCACTTGGATTTCTTGTTCCTGGAGGAAGTTTGTTGTTAAATTAGCGGTATGAACTCTACAATTATCCTGTTGTAAGATGAAGCTACCGCCGAAGATGTTCGCAAATGGCACAATATGCTCTTGAAGAATCGTCTCAACATCAATTTGTGCGTTGAGACGTTGGGGAACGACAACAAAGTCTGTGCGACCGTCTATACTAATTCCACCCCACATCATGACTGATCCAGCTCCAAATAGGTCTACTTCCTGTATACACGCGGCAGTGTATCGCTCTCCTTGACGTCTGTACAGTCGTATACGACCATCGCAACGAGTTAGACGAAACCGCGATTGGTCTGTAAAAAGCACCGACCTCCAGTGTCGAAGTTGCCCTTGCACATGTTGGCGGGCAAAGTTTAGACGGCTAACTTTGTGATTCCTGCTCAAGCGAGGAGCTCGCACAGGCCTGCGAGAAGTCATATTGACTTCTTTGAGTCGTCTTCTAACCGTCTGATCGGAAATTGTCACACCGGTGGCATTTCGGAGTAGATTTTGTAACTCCCACGGCCTTGTCCAAATCTCCTGGAATATCTACCCGTTTTTTGGTACCTATGCCAAGCTCTGCAGATAACAGATGGAGCTGATTGGAGCTGGTTTGCTACATACCGCATAGATCGACCATCTTCAAGGAAAGCAACAGCCCTCGCGACTTCAATTTCACTTAAATAACGCATTTTGGACTCAGAAGCATTGAAAAAATCAAAACTGACGGTTCTACTGTGTTCAATGACTAATTTGATGAGTTTCAGATGTTTGCTTTGTGGTCAAAAACCACTTTATTTTGAGACTTTCTTTACATTTTGGCGTCTACGATGAAAATGAGCAAACGAATCACTGTAATTCTTTTTGCACTTTGTCAATAAAGTCTAGAGAATAATATAAAAAGAAAAAATCCTGCTTCCATCATTTGCTGGAAACCTTATAGGCACTCAAAATAGTGTTCCCCTAATTTTGTCGAGCAGTGTATATATTTAACAACTGAAAAAAATATTTTGGTACAAAATTTTAGGTATAAACATTTTGCGTGTAACAAGGTTGCTAGGATATGTATTAAATTGTTTATGTGATGGGAGTCTGATATGTATTTAATGTATTAAACGGCTCACTGCATCAAGAAGTAAATACGCGGCACATATTCTAAGAAGACCGGTCAACTATCCTCTACAGCAAGCTTATGTCATGCAAACAGAAGAAAAGAAGATCGGAAGACCATGCTACACGTGGAGTACATCATTGGAGAGGGACATGCAAAGCACCGGCGTGCCTGAAGAGACATGGGAGGACTGGGCACGAGGAAGGGAGGATATCCGAAGAGAGGTGAGAGGAGTATAGGCACTGATTGATGAATCCGATCAAAAATCGACGGAAGAAGAACAGGATACCGCAGAAGAAGAAGTAGTAAAAGGGTGAGGAAAGGGAAAACAATGGAGAAGGAACGAAACAAGTACCAGTGGGAAAGACAACGATGGATATCTAGCGGTCAACTGCAGAGGGGACGGTTAGGGATACGAAGGAAGTACAATCCAGAATCGAACTTCCCACTAAGTGGCAAAACAGTGGTAATCAGTGCGGTAAACATTAAGTAATTAATTAGTTATTAGGAAACTAGGATAGGAGGAATCTGTTACCTTAAAACAATAGATAGATAAGAGATACGAACAATGTGAAACTTTGATACCAAAGTTTATTAGGGTCAAATGCATTATCGCACAACGGACAGTTTAAATAAGTTTGGGAGTAAATATTCAGTAGGTTATTAGTTATTCGAAAACTAAGAGATGTGCAATCAGTACCCTTAGAACAATAGATAGATGTGAAATAAGAACAATGTCAAACTTTAGTACCAAAGTTATTAGGCTCAAATGCATAATCACATAATCGTCTCGGTTACGTACTCAAAAACCCCATTGATGCGTAGCTTACTAACTACCCGGTGTTGCAGCAGCGGTGTCTTTCGGTATACATTTCAGACATGCTAACGTTGTGCAATGCCCCACCCAATCCCACCATATCCCGTAAATTCCTACCCACCTACTGGCATGGGGTGGGCCTGGTGTATTCAGGATCGACCCTCGAGTCAGCACCATGTAAGATGATGATACCTAGGCCATAAACGTCGCATGTTTGATGGTTAATTTCGTCAGCGTTTTTGTGTTTGATGGAGAAAACGAACAATAGCGCCCCTTTCACGCTTGGTGAGATTTTCAATCGTAGTGTTCATTTTAGCGCTTTATTATACATTGAATACAATGCCAGAACCACGGTAAAGTAACCGTGTGGCTAGCTCATCAGCCACGAAAGAACTCCCATAATGGACCAAATTGGTTTCGTCCCTCATTCGGCGGTAATAGTTAAACGACCCTTACTTTCCAAATAAGCCTTGTGTGTGTATTTAAAGGCGCAATTAATTAAAACATTTTTAGAGCACATGTGGTAACTTACGTGGAATCTGTTTTAAATTATACAGGTGCAATTTGAACATAAAAGTAAACTGATTTTGGGGTATATACGTCGACCTAAGGCACATTTATAAATAAAGTATAATCGGCAAATAAAATCCTAACAAAAATGATTAAAATTTGTGGGTTAATTACACTACACATTGCATTTACATAATAATTTGAACTCGGGCAGTAAAAGCTTATTCACGTTTTGTATTTACATAAAAATTCTTCGAATTTAAAAAATGTTTTAATATCTTTGTTTGCTTATGGCGTTTGTATAAATTTACATTACAACAGTGTGTGGGTGTATATTCCTCCGTGCATTTAGTTAACAAGGAGTGTGTTAAAAACAAATTATAATGGTGTATTCGGTAATTTGAAACGCTATTTTGAATGAATTTTAACGATTTTAACCAATTTAAGCTCACTTAGGGGTAAGCGTGACCACCTATCGTATAGTTAAAACTAATGTCGTTAGTGTAAATCAACTTGGATTACAAAATAGTAAATAACGGTGTGTGTTTGTCCACCTATCTGATTTATATGTGGAGTTAAATTAAAACAGTGTGTGTGCGTGTGTTGATTCACTCACGAATCTAATTAACACAGTTGCCAATTAAAAAAAATAAACTAAAAGCGTTGCATTGCAGTATTGAGGAATGAATTTAACTACGAAGCGAAACAGACACCTGGGCTATGTTTGTTGTAATTGTAAAATTGTCGTATGAATTTTAATTAAAAAAGTGCATTACACAGAATTCGTCTTTAAAAAATAGTAGCAACTACGAGGGGAGTTTTTTATGCTATCTACCTAGCTACGGAAACAACATGCTATCGTGACAATTTTATTATAAGTCTCTGTGACATTTTAGGGTGTATCCTCTAAGTTTGATACAACTCGCTTAAGATTTGTCATTTCTGTATAGAGCTAGAGGTGCAAAAATGAGTGCTTTAAAACTTGAACATTGAAGCGTCATAACATTTCTATCGAAAGAAGGCAATAATCCAACAAATATCCATGAGAGAATGGTGACTGTTTATGGGGAAAAGCAGCCAGTCTTATTTTCATGTTAAATTTTGGTGTAAGCATTTTAAATGGGACAGGGAATCCATTCAGGATGACCCAAAGTGCGCAAGACCTCTTGAAGCACGAACACAGGAGCCCATAAAGAAAGTTGAAGATTAGGTTGATTGATCGCCAAGTGACAGTTTTAGTTATTACAAGAGAAGCAGGTATATATACAGATCGTCTCTGTTTTTTTGGAAACATAGGAAATACATGAGTGCAACAAGGAGGTGGGATAAAAGATAGAGAAATGATATATAGGGTTTGGGGAAGGGAAAATAAGTATCCATGGACACCAACAAATAGTATGCCTTGACCGTATTAAATTTAATTTAATGTCATATGTTAAATTGATTTTCATAATAACCATAGATACTTAAATTCCCCACCTTACATCTCCTACGGTCTGTCCTTGTTGCACTCATTGCTATGTTTCAAAAAAAATCGAGACAATCTGTATATACATATATATCTGTTTCTAAAATCCTTCATGAAGGTTTGGGAATGAGCAAGTTGTCAGCACGGTAGATTCCCAGGCTGCTCACTCCTGAATAAACAGTGTGCAGGAGACAAATTTGCGAGATGATTTTGCGACTTTATCTCAAGATGAGGACTTCTTCTTTAAAATTGAAACTGGGACGCAATTCTCAACGGGAAAAATGTGGCTACAGTTTTCTGGGACGCAGAAGGGATTGTATGGAGTGTATACCAAAAGGGTCTACAATAACCGGGAATGTCTACAAAGAAACAATAAACAATTTGAAAACACCTTCTTCTTCGCGTACTTATCAGTTCCGGATGTTTGCAACCAATATGGCGATTTGGATTTTACTGACAGCTGCTCGGAAGGGTCATGTGGTTGTCTTGGAAAACCAAGATCTTAGGTTCTTGAGCCACGAAATGGGTCTTCGACCAGGTCTTCTTTTTCCTACTATTTTGCCTTACAGTATCAGTTGAAGCAGTCAGTAGCGCCCCTCGTTCCTCATAATATACCCTAGATACTGCAACTTTCGAATTTTAATGGTATTAATAATTTATGTTGTTTTATTAAGTCTTTGTAGAACTTCTACGTTCGTCACATGGTTAACCCAAGAAATTCTTAATAAACGTCTATATAGCCACATCTCGAAAGCCTCCAGTTTGTTCCTTGAAGCTGCAGGGAGCGTCCAGGACTCTCCTCCATACAACAAATCAGAAAACACGTAACATCTTAGTAGTCTTATTTTTGTATTGATATTTAGATCATGGCACCTAAATATTTTTTGAATTCTAATATACGTACTTCTGGCCTTTTCTGTCTTACATTTCATTTCTATAGAGTGATCCCATTGATCATTGATTGAGGTACCTAGGTAAGTTATAGATGTTACTCTTTCGATTTGGTATCTGTTTATTATTAAGGGTTCAGGAGGAATAATGTTCTTACTTATAACCATATATTTGGTTTTCTTAGTGTTCAATTGTAATCCATACCGTTGACTGGTTGTAGCAATGTTCGCCATGATATCTTGTAATCCTTGGAAGCTGTCCGCGAATATGACTGTATCATCTGCGTACTTCATATTATTCAGTTTTTCTACGTTTATTGAAATGCCTTCTTTTGTATCTCGGAATGCTTCCTTAAATATTTGCTCTGAGTAGATGTTAAACAACAAGGGCGACAGGACACAACCTTGTCTGACCCTACGCTTTGTTTCTACTGCGTCTGATACATCTCCTTCGATTTCAATGTTTACGGATTGATTCCAATATAAATTAATTATGATTCGGAGATCTTTGTCGTCTATTCCAATGCCTTCAAGTATACGTATGAGTTTGTCATGCTTAACGCTATTGTATGCCTTATGATAGTCTATAAAACAAGTGTAGATGTCGGTGTTAACATCTCTGCAACGTTGAAATAATACTTGTACGGCAAATGCTCTTGTGCCTAGAACGTTGCGAAATTCGAATTGGGTTTGTCTCAATTGTTTTTCGCAAAGTCTGAAGATACGTCTATGAATTATCTTCAAAAGGGCACTTAATGTAATTCTTCCACGTCTCTAATCTCATTTTTTTATCGACAATTACACTTCCTGCATCATCTTTCAAACATCCTATTATTTTGTGTTTTTATAATCCTGCAGCTTCTTTGATTTTTTTGTGCAGGTTAAAATTATCGTGTTTTCTTTCTAGTGTGCAATTTCTTCACATTGCTCCTCTGTGGGTCCACCTTTCCTTAGCTATTAGTACCGCTTCTCTGATCTTGTTGTGAATTATATTGTATTTATTTGTTTCTACCCTTATTTTTCTTCTTTCCTCCATCATTTCCAAAATCTCCATCATCCATGGTTGTTTTTTGGTTTACTTGGTTTTAAATACTCTTTGCTAACTTCTGCCAGTTTGTTCTTGAATTTTGTTAATTCATCGTCAATATTGTTTACTATAGAGTACTTCAGACAACCTGTTAATCTTTCTTCAACTTGTGTTTTGATGTTTTGGTCTTTTAGTTTTCTTACTTCATATTTCTGTGCTTTTTTATTTGGTGTAAATCTCTTCAGTTTTCTGTTAACTTGGGCTAGTACTGGGTTATGGTCAGATCCAATGTCCTCACTGGGATATGTTTTAACTGATGTTATACAATATTAAAATCTTTTATTTACCATCACATAATCGATTTGATTTCTTACAACATGATTAGGTCTATCTAGTGGGGATATCCAAATGTATAATCTTCTGGCCGGTAGCTCAAAGAAGGTATTCATAATAGCTAATTGATGTTCTTGTGCGAAGACATTTAATCTGTCTCCTCTCTCATTGCTTTCACCCAATCCATATGCGCCGATAAACTCACCGCTTTTGCCTCTCCCAATTTTGGCATTATAGTTTCCCATCACAATGTTCAGATCTTTCCTTGGGAGCTTATTAAAAAGACTGTTCATTTCGTTGTAGTATGATTCTATTACTTCTTCAGACTTATCGGCTTTTGGGCATATGTTTGTACGATATTGCATTTAACTGGTGCTGTGACTAAAAGCATCCTTTCAGAAATTGGTACGAAATTTTCAACATATGGGCTCATGTCTTTCGAAACTATATTTCCGACGCCATTTTGGTGTTGACCGTTGTTATTTCCCGAGTAGTATACCGTATTTTCCACAATTTTACATTGTCCCGAGCCAGGCCAACGCATCTCGCTAACTCCCAAAATATCAACAGAGAGTCTACTCATTTCCTGGATGGAGCAGCTACATGCGAGAAAAGATCTCACAATTATGTTCAGAAAACTGTGCTTCTGCACGATAACTGCATAAAGCACGAATCATTAAAGAAGCAATTGATGAATACGGCTTTGAGGAATTACAACATTCACCGTACAGGCCCGACCTCGCCCCCTGTGACTATTACCACCTGAACAAAAATTTATAGGCGACAAATTTGCCAGTATATCTTGGCGGCTTTATCCCAAGATGAAAACATCTCCCTTAAAATTGAAACTGGGGAAGAGACCTGGGTACACCACTGGGACCCACCGATGAAAGAACAGTTAATGCAATGGTTTTATAAGGGCCCTCCACCACCCAAGAAGCGAAAACGCAATTCTCAGCGGGGAAAGTGATGCTTACAGTTTTCTGGGATGCTGAAGGGATTTTATGGGTTAAGTATATGTCAAAAGACTCTACAATAACAGGGAATGTCTACAAAGAAACAATAATCAATTGGAAAGCAGTTATACGGGAGGAAAGACCTGTGCTTTTGCATGACAACTGCAGGGTGCATAAACCACGAATCGTTAAAGAAGCAATTGATGAATGCGGTTTTGAGGAATTACAACATCCACCGTACAGTCCCGACCTCGTCCCCTGTGTCTATTATCTATTTCCAAAATTCAAAAAACACTTGAGAGGGCGTCGCTTTAGTCGAATGAGGACTTGAAAAACACGGTGGAGGCGTATTTTGCAGAGTTATCAAAAGAATTTTTTTTTCGAAGGCGTAGCGTTAGGTTCTTATGTTGAAATATAAAACTATGTTTGTTCTCTAACTTGTTTCCTTCATATTTAGGTACAACAACTTTGGTAGCAACACAACTACTTACTATAGTTGGATTGTTAGGAATTTCTTAAATAGTGTATTTGGAGTAAATCGGATTGGTAGAAGAGCTGTGTCTCAATCGCTACCAAGAAGTTGCAATATCACTCCACTTAACATTTTCTTTGGGGTACAATTAACGAAATAGTATACCGAATTCCCATAGTAAACGAGCACGATTTACAAAATAGAATACTGGGAAGATGTATTTAAAACAAAGTATAAAATGTACGGATGAGGATGGATGCAGTTTTTATCATTTACAGAATTTAATAAATCCTATCTATTTATTTTTAGTTGTTTTTCACGTGTTTAGTTTTCACTATAGTACCGCTCCACTAATGGGTGATTTTTTTGTTTCGAGTAAAACTGATAATTACCAGTTAGAGATCGACCTAGAAGAAAGTAACTACGATATATTTTTCTACTAATAAAAATTCAATAAATGGATTGTCTCTAAGGAGATACAACTTAGCTGACTCACCCTGCATTAATGTGATTTTAAACCGTAAATTACTGAGTACATTCACGTTCACGTTTCGTATTTAAATAATATATAAGTGCTCATCAAAAAGGCGTTGGGGTATGTTTGTACAACTTATTCAGTCAAAGTGGATGAAGTTATATCGAAACAAGGGAAAGTGCGGGGCGTTCCCGGAGCTGTTAACGTAAGAACATTAGGTACGAGCCATTGAAAACTTCCTCACGTAGTAATAGAAGTTAATCAGGAACGAACTTTACGTCAGCGGCATGTAAAGTCTAATACACACTTCCAAATCAAATTAGATAATTTGAATGCGAACATCATTTCCAGCAACTGCTAGATTCTCATTTTGCGGACGGCATAGTAATTTGAAAAGGGTCCGCGAGCCTATGCCAGTTAATCCCAGTAGTTTCCCCCAGGAATTTTGGTTAAAAAAGTAATAAAAGTTCCTTAAACGGGTTGGAGATAGTTCTCCGAAACGGACTGAGGTAATAAACCAACGGCTCTCTGTTCGCTTCCAACATGTAGACCGCCGAATTATTAAATTTACCGCAATTAAAAGTTCGACCGTGCTTGAACGATTAGGGACCAAAGTAAACACAGTTGTAGACGAAAAGGCCCGCGGGATAAAGAAATGCCCTTCGTGTTCGAGCCCAAGCTCGGTTGTGGTCACGCGCCTTTCTGACGTAAGTGCTTTTAAATTTATATAAATACCCGCAAATCCTTGACACTGAAGATTTATTTCCAAGCCCTTTATTTTCAATTTGCAGTATTGAGGCGAATCCAAAATAAACGTTGCTGAATGAGGGAAGGCAATCGCAAGAAACGAATGCAAATTCCGATTTTGACGAGGATATTCTTTCAGGCGGCGCTCAACGCCTTTATGCTAGGTAATTGTGACTTAATTGAAAATGATGTTGAAATTACAACCCCAGTTGAGTAGACTTAATTAAAATTTCCACATCAACAACTTTTAAATTAATTTCGAAGAAATTTTGTATTTTAATCCGTTTCTATTGCCTCAGTTTATGATAAAGGAGATTAAAGAACAAAATCTTTGAAATTTTACAAGAATCGATAGCTACGCCGATGGTTTATGAATTTTCACTTCTATGCTCTTAGTCAATACAACATGTTTAATCCTCAGTCCCTCTTTAGTCAGTAACAGGAATATAGGGATGGAAAAGAGTAAGAAAATTAGATAATGTGAGTTTCGTGGGTAATACTGTTTCATTATTCACCTAGACAATCCAGGAAAATCACGAAAACTGTAAGATAGGACAGACAATCTACAGTATCGAACCAAAGAGCACTATATTTATACAATATATTATACAATATACTGCTCTTTGATATAACCCAGGACTGTAATTCGTATAAGAAGGTATTTGTGCTTGCCTTTAAAGGCAATACATTACTGATACAGACATAATTAAATATCCCAGTAATGGTAATGATACAACCTTCTTAGTTCTTGCATTCTTCTTTAACATACTTTTGAGGTTTCTTATCTTAGTGTAGTTTTTTGGGGCAGAAATTTGATAATGTGTAGTTTAGATTTGCAATAGCAATCGATATAAATTATATTTCATCTTAAACTTAATCTCCTAAGTAGGAGGAAGAAGTAATTAAGGTATCTGAAGTAGTATAAATAAATATATATAATAATATATTAAAATGGGATTCTTATAGAATTTTGAAAATTTTTTTAGAAAATGCAACTAATACATTTTGTTTGGCAGTTCAAAAAAATGAGCGTCAACACGGCAATGCTGACAAGGGACCCTTTGTACCATTCTCCAGAAGGGGAGAAAAGGACAGAAGAGAAGAAGAGCAACGCGGAAAAGGGGTGTAAGGCTAGGGCGGAAAGAAATATCAAAAGGCGAAGAAGGAGAAAGGACGAGAAAATGGGAGCGAAAATAAGAAAGTGGTTAAAGAAATGCAAGAGAAACAAGGGAAAGGGGGAAAAAATAGGAACGTGGCAACAGGAAAAAGAAAGGAGCGAAGAGTATGAGGAAAAGAGTAAGCGAAAGAGAAGGGCTTGTAAACAGAAAAGGTAGTTCGTGGAAAAGGTGGGCAGGGGAAGGAAGGGATTTGCAGTTGTTTTCTGTAAGGACCGATGAGAATGAGAAAGAAAGCAATATCAAAAGGCGAAGAAGGAGAAAGGACGAGAAAATGGGAACACAAATAAGAAAGTGATTAAAGAAATGCAAGAGAAACGAGGAAAAGGGAACGAAAATAGGAAAGTAGCGACAGGTAAAGGAAAGGGTAGAAGAGAATGAGGAAAAGAGTACACGAAAAAGAAGTGTTGGGAGACAGGAAAGGTAGTCGGTGGAAAAGGTGGGAAGGGGAAGGAAGGGATTTGCAGTTGTTTTTTGTAAGGACCGAAGAGAATAAGAGCAGCGCGGAAAAGGGGTGTAAGGCGTAGGGCGGGAAGAAATATCAAAAGGGGAAGAAGGAGAAAGAACGAGAAAATGGGAACGAAGATATGAGAGTGGTTAAAGAAATGCAAGAGAAACAAGGGAAAAGGAAAGAAAATAGGAAAGTGGCAACAGGAAAAAGAAAGGAGAGAAGAGGATGAGGAAAAGAGTAAGCGAAAGAGAAGGGTTTAGGGACAGAAAAGGTAGTTCGTGGAAAAGGTAGGGAGGGGATGGAAGGGATTTGCAATTGTTTTCTGTAAGAACCGAAGAGAATGAGAGCAACGCGGAAAAGGGGTGTATGGCCTAGGGCGGTTGAAATATCAGAAGGCGAAGAATGACAAAGGACGAGAAAATGGGAACGAAAATGAGAAAGTGGTTAAAGATATGCAAGAGAAACGAGTGAAAGGGAAAGAAAATAGGAAGGAGGCGACAGGAAAAGGAAAGAGGAGAAGAGGATGAGGAAAAGAGTAAACGAAAAAGAAGGGTTTGGGGACAGGAGTGGCAGTCGGTGGAAAAGGTGAGCAGGGGAGGAAGGGACTTGCAGTTGTTATCTGTAAGAACAAATTTTATGTTTTGGACAAGGGTGTTCGTGAATTGATAAACATATTTGGTCAATGCCCCAGTATGTTGTACCGCCACATGTTCACGAAGTAGTTGCATAAGCGGATCGTCCCCTTTGCAATAGCGACCGATTGGCCAGGATTCGAACGCTAACCTGCAGTAAAAACATCAGATTAAGGTTATATTGTTCGAAACGGTTTTCGCGGATATGCCGGATCGAATGGTTTTGGACCGGGTCGCACACGTACAGCGTTATACAGTTCGGAACGAAGCATCTAACGTCCACCCCCTTCCATCTCCCCCCAAACCGATCTTACTTAGTCGATTGGTTCTGGAATTTTCTAGCGTTTTATAGAAAATGTTCTCGCAGCCACGAAGATTCAAAGATCTATCACTAAGACCGTTTCGGGACGCGCCATTGGGGGAGCGGGGGGGGGTTTATATGTCTATTATGGCCGTTTTTCGAAAATGCAATATTGTCGCCACTTATTTAAAACTTGCACTTTAGACTACGACCGGGTGGAAAACTTGCGCTTCGAAATTTCTAGATCGGTACCCAAGCAGGCTAGGGGAACGCGTCGGGCGACGTTCGACGCATCAAAATATCGGTTATGACGCTATTGAGTTGGAACCCCACCGCTACATCTTTTGACCAATGGTCTTCCCAAAAACGTTTAAAAAACTTTCTTCTTCGAAAACCCATTTTTCATTTTTCGGCCGAGTACGTTCTAACTTGAGGAACGGTTGAAAGCGGTATTCGACTGCTACGATGGCTCCGGTGGAGGCGAGCGGGCGTGTTTGATGACTTTGAGGGATTGCAGCTCGATCGATCGAGACGAATTCTTTTTCGGCCGGTAGCCATTCGCTGCCGCTCCGGTAAAATTTTTAGTATTGACCTCGGTCTGTTAATAGGTCAAAATGGACTTTTTTTGGGGATGCGTTGTTGAGTTGTCATTGGATGTAGCCTCCTATGAGAGAAGTATGAGCCATTCGATAGAACGTTCCTTGTCCTACAATTTCCGTCAGGAAGGTTACTTTAGGAAACGAATGTGTTCAGGATCTAAACGCCGACGGTGTGAGAAGGGGGTGCTAAAAACCGGCACTTAATTTGGGCGGCGGCTAACGCCACTTCTTTCCGATCCGCTTTGCCAAAACCGCATCTCGATATCTTGCTTCATCGTCCTCTGACGATATCGCGAAGTTAAAGGCCCGTCTTTGGCCATGTTTTCGGAATATCGAATATTGTTCAAGGCTTGTATTTTATAAAGTAAACGAGCTAGTGTAAACCGAAAGGTGTCATTGGAAAGAGCGCCGTGAATACTATTTGGTACCGCGGAATCGGCGCAACAAAGTGATTGAAATTACAAAATGCTCTAATTTTTATAAGAGTGATGTACTCAATAACATAATTATGGTAAACACTTAGTTGTGAGTAAAATAATTAAGAGCACACTTCATTTCTTCTTATTGTTATTTCAAGTAAATTAGCCAGGTTTTCATTGAAGGTAACACTTCATAGCTTCAGTGGTAAACAACAGCCAAGGGAATTTGAAAATCTCTGAAGGTATTCAAATCAGTTAGCATTAAGTCCATGTTTTCCTATCTTTATACAGTGCTTCAAACGCTCGCTACATATTTATACCTCTCGAGGCAGAATTATTTATCCCTTCACAAGATTTTCCACATAACACGTTTTGTACGTTTAGAGGTGAAGTTTATACCTCTTCACAAGGTATATTAATGTTGGATAATGTGTAATAGTTTCTTATACACTACTTTAAAGTATGTTTCAAATATATTACGTTTGCATATAGCTAATACTTCTACTACTTCTAATACTTAGAAAAATTAACCTTTGTGATTTGCAATGTATACTTCAAGGGCGAAAACAAATACATGGAAATTTATTCACGCGTTCGTTATTTTAAAACAATACATATCCTACTAAGCGAAAAGAAAGGAAGAATTAGTTTCTTATCAAATGTGCATTCGGTAAAAACATGATGGTAGTTTGAAATTTTACATACTAGACCATGCAAATGCAACCACTTCCTACGGTTTGGAGACCGCTGTAAACGGTATGTTGTCTGTGTTTGCGTTTCCTAAATACTGCCGACACAGGTCCACATTAAACATTATATTGCTGAGCCTTCCAAAGATTTACCTTTTTCCCCTGTATGGAGTGAAAACGATTCATTGCATACCTATGTCTTTTATTTTTTATTTGTATTAATTTGTGGTAGTGTTTAAGTGTTACTGGATTAGCTCTGTAAATTAATTTCCAAACATCCCCACGAGGATTAATAACAATTAAAAGGCATGGGCATCGAAGCATACCTTATTTTAGAAATTCTAAATGGCGTTCAGTCAAAAGTTCAATTCAAAGCAGTGTCACCCGATTGTTACAGTTAATTAAAAAACGTAGAAAAATACTATTTTTAGTGTGTCTTCGGAAGAAATTTGTAGGACCAATACGAATTACAAATACAGGGTGTTCCAAAAATGACGCACCATATATCCAAGAGGAGCCAGAGCGTGTCTAAATAAGTTAATATGTTTGACTGCAAATGTAATATAATGGCCCGTTTAAAAGTTATTTTAAGCAGTTAAAATTAAAAAAAATTGGCAACACTGTTAAACGTAAAACTAAAACGAAAGGAATTAAAGTATTTTAATCATTTTTTGAAACTATGGAACAATACAAAATTCAAGAAAACAACAATTACAGCTAAAAGCATAAAAAATATTATTATAGCAAATGTTCAAAATTTTGCCCATTTGCAGCTAAGCAAGCATTTGCTCTTCTTCTAATATTGCTATGTACCCGGTTCAACATCTCTGGTGTTACCGTAGCAGCAGCGGCAGTTATTCTATTGCGTAGCTCTTGTTCATTTGCTGGTGCTGTGCTGTAGACAATGTTTTTCATGTGACCCCATAGAAAAAAATCTAAAGGTGTTACATCTGGACTGCGTGGCGGCCATGGGACAGGACCTCCGCGTCCAATCCAGTGATCAGGGTAATTTTCATCCATCCATTCTCTGACTAAACCAGTATAATGTGGCGGCGCACCATCCATTTGAAACCACATTAAATTTCGTATTGCCGCCAAAGGTATATTTTCTAACATGTCTTGTAGACCGTGGTTTAAAAAGTGGATAAAATTGTTGCCGTCTATTCGATGGGCTAAAAAGAATGGTCCAATGATGTGGGTACCTAATATGCCTGCCCAAACATTTAGCGCAAACCGTTGCTGGAAACCTCTTATGTGAAATACATTGGGGTTTTCAACTGCCCAGTAATGATTGTTGTGCTGGTTAAATATCCCTTCTCGAGTAAAAGTTGCTTCGTCCGTCCATAATACTTTTTTTGTAAAGTCTTCATCTGCTTCAATTTGCTGTAGCAGCCACTGGCTAAAATTCGTTCTTTGCAGAAAGTCGTTTTCTTGTAGAGCATGAACTTTTGAATAATGAAAAGGGTGATAATTCTCCCCTTTTAAAATTCTATGCACTAAACTGCAATTTATCCCAAGCTCTTGGGCGATTCCACGTGTGCTCATACCTGGTTGATTTTCCACGGCTGCAAGAACATCATCTTCTAATCGAGCAGTCCTGGTTGTGCGTGGTCGCCCACCGTGGTTGTAATTTAATTCAACACGACCAGTTTCCCGCATACGTTGGTCAAGCCGCTGAAAAACGTTTTTATCGGGATGACGACGATTGGGATAACGCAACGAATATTCTAGAGCAGCATTTCTTAAGTTTCCATGGCATTCACCAAGAATGAGGTACATGTCACAATATTCGTTATTAGTAAACATTACAAATGATCTTTAAATTTTGACGTTAAAGTGACATTAAATCATTTGGCACAAAACACATTTGATTAATAATTTTTGCAAATTATCAATCTGGTATGTTGCCAGCTTCATTTTATTTCATAATTTTATTATTTTTGTAACATTCAAAAAATTGTATCTAAAAACTCTTACAACTTTTGGAAAAATAAATTTATTTTTACAAGATTATACTGGGTTTGCAATATTTTGAATATAAAAATTTATAAAATATACTTCTGCTTTTCACATTCAACGTGCCCACTTTGGACCCCCATATCTCATCAACGGGGCCCCTGAGACATTTTTTGCATTTAACAAAGTTGCTTATTTTGACATGGTTTGTCGCGTCTTGGGTATATGGTGCGTCATTTTTGGAACACCCTGTATATTCTAAATCGTAGGAATCTTGTGCGATTACGACCCGATCGTCTGCAAAGTTAAGTGTAAACAGATGGTTGTTGTTAACGGGCACTCCCATACCATTTACTGTCTTTTTTCACTTTTCTAAAACTACCTCCAAATATATGTTAAACAGTAGTGGAGATAAACTGCAGCCCTGTCTCAAACCTTTAGTTGGAGTAAATAATTGTGTTAGTGCTGTTCTATTTTTAATGTAGGTTTTGTTATCTCGATACATTTCTTTTATTATATTTATCAGTTCTACATCTACATTCATAACGTTTAGTGCTTGCCATAATTTATTCCGGGGAACGGAGTCATATGCCTTCTTCAAGTCGACGAAACCTAGATGAGTTTCTTCTCCCACTGCTGTTCTTTTTTCAATTAGTTGTTGTAGCACAAAGATGTTGTCAACACATGATTCCCCTCGAGTAAAACCACTTTGTTCTTCACTTATTCTATTTCGTATATTTGCTTGCAATTTATTATTAATTATTTTACCAAAGAGTCTGCTAAAGGTACCATTGATGCTAAGACCTCTGTAATTGTTCGGATCTTTTCTTAAGCCTTTCTTGTATATAGAAATAATGTGCGATTCTTTCCATTGTGAAGATATTTTATTTTGTTGTATGCAATCATTGAAATGAGCGATTAATCTTGTCACCAAGTTCCGTCCTCCATACTTAAGCAATTCAGCTGGTATTGATCCTGGACCCGGTGCTCTTCCATTTCTCATTGCTCTTAAAGCTGATTCCACTTCCTCTTGATATTAGTATTACAATTTAATACGGTATTATCTTCAGCAGTGTACTCCGGTTGGTCATCTATTAATAATTCTTTATAGTATTGTAGCCAATTCGATGTTGAAATATAAGTTGCATTAGAATTGTTATTTGTTTTCATAGATTTAAGACACCGCCATACTTCTGTAGATTGACTTCCACCGATCATACTGTCAATTTCTAGGCATTGTCGTTCCCATGCAGCATTTTTCAACCTAGCTATTTTTCTTTTAATTTCTCTATTTAATTGTTTATATTCTCGTAGTGTTTCCATCGTCCTTAAAGTCAACCATTTATGATACGCTTTATTTTTCTCTTTAATGTGGTTTTCTACTTCTTCATTCCACCAATACGGTGTTCGTTTAAATCCTTTGCTCTTTACTTCTCCTAACGCCTCTTTAGCTGCTTGGTGGATTGCCTGAGTTAATCTTATACGTTCAACTTCTATATCATTATTGCTGTGAGTCTTTTGAAGTTGCAGTTTTAATCTATTTTTGTATAGTTGTTGTATACTCTCATCTTTAATAATTGGAGTTTATATTTCAAGGGTGGTTTTGTCTTTTGACACTTCTTTGTGTTGGGTCTTTTCCTTTCCCTCCTAGCTGATACCAAGTAATGGTCTGAGCCACAATTTGCTCCTCTCTTTACTCGTACATCATTAATGACAATGTCTTGTCGTTGTTTAGTGATGATATAATATAATATGGACTTCTGACCAACGGACGGTCTTTCCCAAGTATATTTATGCATACTTTTATGATTAAAAAGGTGTTCCATATCTTCAGATTGTATTGAATACAAGTGTTAATTAGCTTGTCACCATTGTCGTTTTCCACCATCTCACCGAATTGGCCCACTACATCGTCATTTTTTCTAACTCCTACTCGAGCATTCATATTTCCGGCTACAATCAGTTGTTGTTTATTCGTCGTTTTGTCTAACTGGTCTGTTATCGTTTGATAGAAATCTTCTTTCACGTGTCTCTGTGCGTCTTCTGTAGGAGCATACAATGCAAGTATAACTATCTCCTTATTGTTATTCTTCATCGTTAATCTTATGCACCTCTCTGACACTGCTTCAAAGTCTGTTATTTTTTGGCTGTGTGTATTTTGTATCATAATTACTACTCCTGCTCTGGCATGTTCTGATTTGGGTACACCTGACCAGTATAATTCGTAGTTTTTCTCTTTCTTCCTCCCTACTACAAAATAGAAATACAAATTAAAGTAAATGTTCAAACTGATGTCCGTTATGTTCGATACATAAATTACACCTCTTCATAACATTCTGAACTGCATTATACATAAAGATTTGAAACGGAATTCACACAGTCTATAAAATTTTCTCCGAGTTCATTTATGTCGTTACTGGTTTTCTTGTATAACTTGTCTTTAATGTAGCCCCAAAAGAAAAAATCCAGTGGTGTTAAGTCAAGTGACGGTGGTGGCCACCTCACTGGTCCGTTACTTCCCATCCAGTTATTTCCAAAATTGGTATTCAATAATTCTGAAACGGTCCTGATATTATGAGGTGGTGCGCCATCTTGTTGGAAGAACTGATTTTTTGCCTCAATTAAGGGTAGATTGTCCATAAATTCCACAATAATTTTCTGGTTTAAGATTTCGTAGTACCGTTGGCCATTAAGATTTTCTTGGTGTATGTGATATGTTAAAACACTATTGCCCCGTAGAGCACACCAAACACTAAAACCAAAGCGTCCCTGAGATCGAACGTCGACGGTACGGTGAGGGTTCATATCAGACCAATAGTGCTTGTTATGCCTGTTGAAAATTCCAGCACTGCTAATGTAGGCTTCACCTGTCCAAACTACATTTTTAGAGAAGAATGATCTTGTTGACATTTTTGACGATACCATATGCAAAACTCTAATCTTCGTTGGAAATCAGTTGGTTGCAGGTGCTGTTGTTTCCTTATTGTATAAGGCTTGAATTTGTATGTCTTCAAAATACCCAAAGCTCGACGCCTTGAAATTCCAGATTCAGCTTCAATCTGAAATTGAAATTGAAGGATTTTCAACTGTCATTCCAATTACAGATATACCAGTTTTTTCAGCATCTTCAATGTTGTAATTTTTGGTCTTGGCTTGTTGAAGGATCCACAATTAATAACATTTTCTTTTAACCTTTTGAAAATACCTTTATTAGTTTGTCTTCTTTCTGGATAACGATTGAAATATATTTCAGATGCATTATCACAATTGTTATTACTTTGAATAAAGCTTTCTAACATATCATATTTCTCGTAATTTTCGTAAGACATCTTCACTTTTACGATTAAATGAGTTTATTGTAATTATGACGGAAACAAAATCGTTAATATGCAATTTATTTGCAAACGGATAGACACTGTCATATCACCCGCCTACGTGGAATAAATATAAACAAAAACGCAAAAAGTAATCTAGTAAAATACTATGTTCGCTATTAAAAACTTACACATCAAAAGTTACCCGACATATGATACATAGTCAGAAAGAGAACAAAATTACGTTTTAACTAAACCACAGCCAACTGTGATTCTCATTTGAAAAAATATAACTTTAGGCCATAACTCGACATTGCACCTTTTTTTTCAAATTTTTTCTGCGCCACTGGATTATACAGAAAAAAGTACCTTGAGAACGTAAAAGTTATTTTCTCCTAACTTTACAAATAACCACGATATTCACATGTTTATAAAAGTCGAAAAATCGAACTATTGATATAACTCGAAAACAAAAGCCGATAGCAAATTTTTGTTTCCGCCAGTGAATTTGTCTCAAAAAAGAGATCGAGAATGTGACTTCCATTTTTTTGTATCTCCTATAGTTACCGAGTTACCCTATACAAACATCGAAATTTGCCCACCCTGTACATCATATGTATGAGCTTCACTTTGATATCTTCTATTGCACCATTTTTTCAATTTTGTATTTTTTGGATAATAATATTATTTTTCGTATCCTTAATGGAAAAGAGCATACTATATTGTGAGAAAATCGTAAAGAAATGTGTTAGTTTTCTTGTTAGCAACACTTTTCTTCTTAGCAACACTTTTCTTCTTAGCAACACTTTTATTAAGCAAATCTCCTCTACATAGAAATACAATTTCTTACATAATAACAATCAGAATTTATTTTTTCAACTTATCAATGCAAAGATTAAACGTGCAGTTACGTAAATTATTAAATATTATGCCTGAAGAAGATGCAACTGACTGGATATCAGAAATTGTTGTGGAATTGCTCATCGTTTCACTTGATGCTGCTGCTACTGCTGACGGAACACACGAAACTCCGATGGAAGAAGATCCCTCACAATCATTCATTTGGTTGAAAATTCTTGAAGAAGGTTTTACTTTATTTGCAATACTATCTTCAATGTATCCTT
>JABXWE010007170.1:0-23570 GCA_014611495.1 Limonius californicus
CCATAAAATAAAAACTAAAAGTAATCACGTTTTAACCGAAGAAATGAAATGAAATATTTTATGCTACGATGGATAATAATAATTAAAAAAAGTTTGCCATTGCCGGGAATTGAACTCGGATCAACTGCTTGGAAGGCAGCTATGCTGACCATTACACTACTTTGACCGCTGATGTATGTGTTTTGCACAAAAGAAATATAATGTGCACGGACCTTACGGGAACATCATCCTGTCGATTTTTATTTAATAAATAAGTCATCATCTGCGTCCTATATACCTACAAGGTGAAATACTTATTTAATATAAACACTGCATCAACATAACCCTCATACTCAAATAATTCCCAACTATAGTGACGTTTGTTTCTGATTTTTAGTTGTCGGTATAGTTGGTTGCATACACAATAGGCGAATTTGGCGCGTTTCTTTTAAAAGTGTACATAGGCTATGTATACTAAAAAGAAAAATTCCCTGTATGTAATATACCTTCACTTATACAAAGTTAAGTCCGGTTTACAAGCGACTGCTGCATTCCCCCTAAAACTAAATTTAAGAAGTTTATGTGGCGTTTGATTGTGACTGTGTTATCGATATTTACGATTTTCGATATTTCTAAAATTATATTAGTTTCAGATATGTAAGTTGGGTTACACGTGCTTTCAGGCGCGCCATCTTATGGATATCATTTTATATTTCGTGATAGGGGAGTACATTGAATACAACAGGAATAACTAAAGTGAGCCAAGAGGTCAGAAAATGCATACCTAACTTAAAGCCAGCAAAAGGTAAGATATTAAAATAAATATAATATTAAATCCTAGTACGCTTTTATCTTGCAAAAAGCTCCGATTTAATTGTATTGTGTCAGTACGGACAACAGCAGGAAATTGTAGCAACTATGCATGTTCATAAAATGTAATTCATGTTTGCATATTTAATGCAAGTTTCTGCCATAATTTGCTCCGTAATTTGAAATATAAGTCCTCTTCCCCGAAGGCATTTGATATTTCGTTATACAGAAATATTGCCACGTAAAATATTCAGCTTTTCATTGTCTTAATGCTCCAAGATGACTTGTATTACAGATAAATAACAAAACTGAGAAGAGCGGCCCGCCATTTCTTCTTTAGGAATGAAAACACGTTTTCATTTTGTAGGAGCCACCTTGAGTAGTTTGTACTTCTTGACATAATATATTAATACTCCGTTAGGAACGTAGATATAGAAAATCTTACTCTTTCTGAAGTAATGTATTACTTTCGCTTTTACACAACAAATAATTGCCCTGTTCGTTTTGTCGAAAGTTTTTAACGTTTAACGAACTTTTTAAACCATTTTCCTGTCGCTTTAAAGTTTTACACTCACCATGTACAACAATAAACAGAAAACGATTACGTAAGCAGCAAAATGCTTTCCTTGTAATAAAAATACCTAAACTGTTTATAAAGGATTATTTAAATAGGTCTTGAGTAAATGGCTGCATTTTCCACTTAATGCGATACTTATTCTAAATTATCCTGTCAGCACTATCCACGGAAGACCGGTAAATATTTAAAGTAGGGGTTTGCGCAAAGACTGGCAAACAAACCTAAATAACTGAAATTCTCGATACCAAAGCTTCGAGTTGAATCGTTCGTCCTAAATTCATACTTGTTTAATTTAGTGCGGACAAAGTAGCAGGAATTAAATCTTAAACAAGCCGTAGGTTTCGAAAAATGGCAATAAGCCCATCCCTACACTGTGATAGCCTTAAAATTATCGAACTAGTAATGCTATAAAAATAAATAAAATAAAATGCTTACGTGTGAAATAAGTTTGGAAGATTTATACATACGAGGCTTCTTCAACTGAAACCCATCTTTGATCAGCTTAGCCTTGAAAGAAAATAATTCTAATGACGTTTGTTAATGTTAGTAGGGTTCCTACGTTTCTGGCGTTTGAATTGGATTCTGACTTTTAAAACTTTGATTTTGAAATGAGGTTTGTTAAAATCGTTGATGTTCACTATTCTCATAATGGGATAGGTGTAATAAATAATAAAACTTCAAGGTCGAATCCCACACAAAATTTTTGTGTGGGATTCGACCTTGAAGTTTTATTATTTATGAGGTTTGTTGTTGAAAATCTGTTCAAGTTTTATCAGCGTGCGGTCCTACAATTTTTATGCGCCGAGGGTGTGCAGCCATTGCAGATTCACACGCGAATGCAAACCATGTGTGGAAATGCATGCAGTGCCGAAAATTTAAGAATGGAAAAGAGGGGACTATAGATGAGTCGCGGCCAGGTGCACGGTGTACTGCATTAACAGAAAACAATATGGCATGTGTGGAAGGTTTTATTAGAGAAAATCGTCGTAATTCAATTAGAGAAATTTCAGAAATTGTTGGTGCGAGTGTAGGATCTGTCCATAGTATTGGGTAATCAGGGTTATAGCAAAGTTTGTTCGCAATGGATTCCTCGTCTCTTGCCTAATCAACAAAAATGCTTGCGAATGGGCTTATT
Organism: Limonius californicus; assembly: GCA_014611495.1. Taxonomy (NCBI): domain Eukaryota; kingdom Metazoa; phylum Arthropoda; class Insecta; order Coleoptera; family Elateridae; genus Limonius; species Limonius californicus. Next base: position 2,502 of record JABXWE010007170.1, read on the forward strand.
TCTGCAACAGCTCACAGACTACAGGAAAAATGGTGATGACTTTCTTCCGTCAATAGTTGCTGGTGACGAAACTTGGTGCCATTACTAAGAGCCATACAGGAAGTTATCGTTAAAGCACAACCTTCTGCAGGCAAGCTGTTGTTAACATTTTTGTTCGACCTTGAAGGACCCTTGTTGATAGAGTTTAAGGAACCTGGAGAAATGTCAATGCAAATTTGTACAATGAAAAGTTTGAACAAGCTTCACCACGCAATAATACGAAAGCGTCCAGGAAAACTTTCGCGTGGGGTCATTTGGCTGCACGACAATGCTCGGCCTCACGTTGTTAATGTAGTAAAAAAAAGAAAATCTTCAACGAAGAAAATTGAGGGTTTTAGAGCATCCACCATATAGCCCGGATCTATTGCCTTGCTATTTCCATATTTTCAGACCGCTGAAAAAGACGTTAAAAGGACGGCATTTTGAGTCTGACGCAGTGCAGATAGCTGTGGAAGACTTCTTTAATTAGCAGTCACAAGAATTCTATGGGCGTACGTCGGTTAGTAAAACAATGGGATACGTGCCTTAACTGTCACGCTAATTATTTGTAATTAAATTATTGAGCAAATTTTTTATAAAGTAAAGATGGGTTTCAATTGAACACACCTCGTGGTTCATGGGTAGCTGTTATGATGTTTGGGGTTTTGGGGTGTATTTACATCCTTTAATGGTTTTGTTAGCTTTTGGCCGGCCGGCCAAAGGTTTTTTTGCAATTTAAATTTTAAAAATGTGTACTTAATTTAGTTAAATTTTGATGTGCCGTTGATGGCGTTTTTGGTTCAGTTTTACTGTTTGACGAGATTGAAATTTTGTTTTTGGGTCTGAGGATGCAGTCAGATTTCCTGCGAAAGCGCTTACCATTTTCTTTAATTTGAAATATATATTTCGTGGAGCAGACAAGGTTGTTTCATTTATATTACGATGTTAATAAGAGTTCTTTTATAAAGTAAGTCTGGTACTTGAACTTCTAAAAATGTATATTTTACTAAAAGCAAGGCCACTTTTCCCAGAGTAGGTATGTTGACAACAAACGCTATTACAGTGGTGTGAAAAAGTCCTGCAACATATCATATGGGAAATTGAGGAAAATGTGTATCAATCAATGTACATGCCCACACCGATAATCTAACACAGTAACATAGCAAAGGTAACAGATCAAATTTTTGTTTGTTAAGAAAAAACAACTTGAAATAAAACATTTACTCAAAATTACGTACGTTTTATTATTATAATTTAAGTTAAAATCTGCGATATTACAGAACATACTGATCAATATTAGAATAACTTAATACTTTATGGGCCAGTTTTCGTCTTGATGACTAATTTACATCTATCTGGCATGGAATTTACCAGTTTTTAAAGTTCTTCCTTGAAGATGTAATGAAACCAAGCATTGCAGGGCTTCAACTAGATTAACTTTTTTGAAGATTTTCGATGGGATTAAGGTCTGGAGAATGACTTGACCAGTCTATTCTACCAATTTTATTGGTCGACATCCAAGATTGAACAACTTTTGATCTATGGCAAGGTGTATTCTCATCCTGGAAATTAACTGTTATTCTTCAAACAAATGTTTCTTACTAGGCAACATTTTATTCTACAGTATTCAGTGTATTTTGTGGCATTCATCATCGTCGAGACGACATGCACTCGACCAACTCCTTGGACAGAAATGTACCCCATAATATAATATAGCTTGGGTGTTTTATTCTTAGAAGTACCTACGCCATTTGCTAAAAATTATTCTCTAGGAAACCTTCTGGCATACATTGCATTAGGATGATTATTGATATTAAAGGTGAATTCATGACTAAATAGCTTCCTTCGCTACTGTTTTTGGTAATGTTTTGGTTGAGGTTGCGTTTTTGCAAAAGTAGTGGTTTTTTACATCATTTACATCCGCGACCACGTCGGAGTTTCTCTTAAATTTTTCTAATTTCGGAATTATTTATTCCTAATTTCTCAAACGAAAGCTAATTGATTACACTGTAAATTGTTGGCGATTTCACTGGTGGAAGCAACTTCGTTATGATGGAAAAAAATTACACACCGCCTTTCGTCAGATAATTTGCTCTGTTCCTTCTGCGTGGACATAGTGCAAATTTGATGACATACAAATCTCAAATAAATCTCCTTAATTTAGTGCAGCAAGGTGATGGTATGATGGAAGAGATGTATATAATTCAAATACAAGAGAGGTTTCTCATACAAATGAGTTTTAATTGGGAATTAAGTAATATCTAATTATTCCATCATTTTTCAGTATAATGGGTAAGGGTAAGGGAATTTAAAAGATGCCCGTTTCAATTTTCCTAGTAATAATAGGATATTCTTAAAATTATATCAAAAAGTTACGGCAAACTCCATGAAACAATTGCACGTTTTGGTGACGCAGAGCTTCTTCACACCACTGTAGGTTATTATGTAAAATGTTATCCTCGATTTTATAAATAAATTGCTAGACGTCGTACTTTACCATTTTGAATGTGTGGTGAGGTTAAAAGTTCACCATACACCATGCGGTAGTATGAGGTAACAGAATAAGTCAACGAAGTAAATATGTCAAATAAGAAACATCTGTCATAGTTTCTGGTAAACATGTATACGGGACTAAAAGAAATATATAAAAAATGATAAATTTTAGTATATCAGCGAAAGATGTATCTCCTTCGACTGTACAGCCTTTACTGTTCCTTCCCACGTTTATTAGATTCCGTTCGTTGTCCATGTGTTCTGTCACTCAAAACTTTTTCTTTTTCTAGATCTGTTTTTCATTATACTTAATTTTTTCGTCAAGGTTGTAAATTTATCTCATTATTGCTCTTCTTATTTTTCATGTTCTTAGTTTCCTATACGATTATGCATCTTTATTTTTACCATAGCACTTTGTCACTATTTGATAAATGTTTTCTCTTACTTTGTTTTTTAAATTGCTATTTTATTGTATGTATGTACGTATCATCATCATCATCATCATCATCATCATGCAGTCAATAGCGTCCACTGTTGGACATAAGATTCCCTCATTGCTTTCCATTTTATTCTATTTTGTGCTGTTTGTATACATGATCATTAAATCTTACCACGAAGAAAATTTCTTTCAAGTTAAGTATGGGCGATCTCAAAACTATACACGATTAAATCAGGAGTACCACATGGATGGGCCGGTACTGTGTTTGTTATACACAGCTGAAATATCGATGAATATTAGTACAGCTACTGCTTCATATACCGATGACACAGTAATCCACGCAACCCACGATGCCACGTTTAAAACAATTTTTCTAATCTCTGCATCGCTTCTTATATATAATTAATTTGCAATAACATATTTCGTTCAAAAATTTATTTACCTGAACAAAAAAACCCATATTTTTTCCCTAGTCGGCTCTGTCACTCCTTATCAGTTGAGTTTCAGCATTGGGCATGTTCAAATTTGAGTCGCATCTAAAATATCTATTAAAGGCTAGCATTCAAATTTCAGGAGGTCATGGCATAAGCTTAAGTGCATCAACATAGTGGTTTGCGTTGTAGTGTCCATTGGTTTGCCTTGTCTATTTGGTGACCTGGTCAGTATACAACTTTTTAATGTATTATACGCCTCAAAATCTACATAATTAGTATATCATTCAAATTTGGACTCTAAATTTGTACATCTACCTACTTTTTACGATGTATATACATACAAAGTGATTTTTTAAAAGTCAATTGCAGCAAGCCTAGAAAAAAAGCTATTCCGTCTACAGTTAGCTGTAATGAGCTTTGAATGACATTTACCTGTATGTCAGACTGTGTGACAGTTCAGGTAGTTAAAAATTTTGGCCCAACAAAATGTGAAAATGAACAAGTATTTAGTTGCAACTGATTTGTAATTTATTAAGGTAAGTAAGTTACAGATTTTTCGTCAAGATTTCTTTCTTTCTGTTACAATTTTCATATTGTCAGATTCTAAAGCTTAATATAGACGGGACAATCCCTAGGCTACTGCAATTGACTTTTTAAAAAATCACTTTGTACAATATTTTAAGATTGGTGCTATTCCTGCTGCCAATTAGTTATGCTTCTATGGTTATCATGTTGAACAAAAAATGTCATAGAAGGTATGTTTGTAATAAAAAGTCACGTCGTAGCTAAATTCGTACCTGTGCGTACGCACGCTAAGGGATAACTCGGCGCCGCCAACTGGGCGCCGCCGATTGGGCGCCGCCGACTGGGCGTCTGCCAACTGAGCGACAAGCCAACTGAGCGCCAAGCCAACTGGACACCAGCCCAACTGGGCGCCAAGTTATACCCAGGCTTAACGCAACACAAAATTTTACCATGAATTTTTACTAAATCCTCAGCAGCATATTATTATTTTGACAAACGCTAGAAAACTTTCTGCTTACAACAAATTTCTAACAATTTCGTAGTGGTGCCTCATAGTATAGGCGGTTAGATTAGGTTAGGTTAGGTTAGGTTAGGTCAGGTTACAAAATTTTATTCGGGCTGTTGGCCACACTATTCGCACAATTAACTTTAAGTTAAGAATGTAAATATAAATTTGTTAATTTAATAACTAAAGTTTGTCAAAATCACATAGTGTTAAATAAGATTTATTTCATACAATTCGTTGAACTAACGTTTTAGCCACATAAGTTGTGAAATAAACAATAACTCGTTAACGGTTACGTTTAGGACATATGTTTATATGGGCTTTTCGGTTTTAAATAAGTTCTGGAAATCATCTTTGAAATATTGCTTGTACGTTTTAGGACACCCTGTATAACACGTCTTATATGCCATTATATTCTAAGTTATTAGTTTAAGAATTTTTTTGCAAATGTGGCTTTGATTTTAAGAGAATTAATTAGAATGTTATAGTTTATAATGGTTTATAAACTTCTGTTTATGATGTATTAGAAGCCCGTTTTAATGTATAAACACTGTAAGGTATAGTCTTTAAATCTATCCAGTGGTATTTCTAGCCGCAATTCTTCAGTTAGATTACATAACTATTGCTTTTTTTAGTTAACACACAAATACTTCCATGTAGTGATAGCTAAGCCTTCTTATATCAGCATGTGCATCATTCGTTATTAAGAATCTTGAAAGAACTTGTATATAATCCTACAAGATTTATCAAGCAATTCAAATGACTTTACCTGCTCGAAAGACTTAAAGAACAATGAATTTCATAATACCTAGGCATGTTAAATTATTATCAGTTTAGAAGTAAATATTAAGCATTCTACATTAAAAATAATTGTACCAAATGAACTGTACCGTAGTAACTATTAAATAACTGTAATAAATGCTATAAACTGTCGCAGGTAATGAATATTCTGACTTTTTTGCATATCACGAACTCATGTTATTAGAAATATCATAATCGCATAGTTTATGCCTAGCCTAATACGTCATTGTATTATAAGTTGATAGTTTTAGAATGCCATTGCGTTTAGTTTGATTAGAAGAGAATTAATTAGAATATTAGCGTATATCTGATGAATAAAATTATGGCAGTGAATCTTGTATGAGAGAGGGTAGTTAAGATAAACTTAATTTCAAGTCGGGATTTTTCGTGCTAAAAGTGCCAGAAAATCAATGGTTATGACGTTTCATTAAGATCAGTAATTACTTTTATGGAGGAATTTGTGCCCTCTAAAGTATTCATATCTGAAAAAGTTTTATGTATACTAAAAATACCATTTACATCGTAGGGTAGATTTGCAAGAACAGCAAAACAGCAACAACAGAACAATTTACTAGGTAGCATTATTAGCTTTATTATTGGCCGCATGTGGTTCAGAAGTCGTAAAATCGCTGATGCTGGGCTGTTATTAACTTTATCAGGCCAATTTTAACGTCATTTTATAGAAGCTCTTATCATTCGCTTTTTACGTGTTTCATGAAATATTCATACTTTGCTTAACAATGGAAAATAAACAGCAATGCAGAATAAAACCGTCTTTATTAAAAATTTCGTGACATTATAAGCTCCTTTCCATTTGATTCTCTGCTGTAAAGTCTTGTTATATTTAAGAGTTATTCGCTGGTTTTCCAATTCTACGTAAGCCTAGAAGATTACAAATTCGCAATATACGTCTAGGTCACTTATGAGCTTATTGTGGAGGTTAATCACTGACCTTTACGTAAACTTTGTTACAGCTCGTTTGTTTAGTAATCCTACACTTCCCACTTTACCTAAAAGATAAACGCACAACAATACATCACTTAAATAGTAAACATTACTAATGGTGCATGCATGAACACGCTTTAACAAACATCAGTTAGGATTTTCAGTAGCCCCAGGTGTATTTCAATATTCTATACCGACATAAAGAATTAAATTACAATTATAATGTATACAAAATCGCTGTAACATAAATATTTCAAAACGAGATGAAGAGGGTAGTTAATGGAATACATTACAGTGATGTATTTCATTTAATAAAACAATCCGAGAGTGTAGCTTCTTTTTCCGACATTTTAATACAGGTGCTTTCTGCATGTTACATGTAATCCTCTGAAAGCTGAATTTTAAATTAGTATTAAAGAAATTTTGACATAATTCAGCAAGAAAGCGTTTAGAGGTACTTCTTTATAGCTGCCGTTTTTTGTTAGACCAGTTTCAGAGATGATTTTGCATTAAAAATTATTAAATGTAAAAGAGAATATGATATAAGCTTGTTTTAGTGGAATATTTTTAGTAATGGAAAATTCATGTCAGAAATATCACTTGAAATCATAGAACAAAGAAAAACGTGAATAATCCTCTTTCTATATTCTTAATCCAAACCTAATTTAGGGCGAATGTGTCCTTACACAGATCGCAAAGTTTGTAAGTTCTCTAGCTTCTAGTTAGTCTTGGCGTAACTTTAGTACTTAGATACGGAACTTGCAGCATTTTCATCTACAGAGAATTCCTAGTTAAAGAGATATACTGACTAGGCCTTAATTATACTGTATGTCCCATGAGCATTGTACCCGCAGCGTAAATGTAATATAATTTTTACATAAGGATCTACTAGTGCACCGAGAAAATAATTTGACGCTTCACAACATGCAAATGTCAACAAACTTTGTCTTTATAAAATTAAGACGAAGTTGAGGATTTTTATAAGTGTGAACGGAATGCTATATCAGAAAAAGGGCACATAATGCAATAGATATGCAACAGAAAGAAGTAGAGGCAAGATTATAGATTAAACTATATTGCAATTGAAAGAACTGCATAGGATGTTTTAGGATAAACTAGGGATAGAATGGAAGATACTAGGGAAAACTTTAAATAAAAATTAGGCGGTTTATAAAATACCAACTGAATAGTAAGTCATAATTATTATCACCTGTGTACTTTACCTTATATTCCGAAACCATACTCAAAGAAACTTTGGATGAAGAAATAACGGGAATCATAATCAACGATAAATCTGTGAATAATATTAGATATGCTGATGAGAGTATAATAATGGTTGACGATATTTCGGATTTACAAAGGATGATGGAGCGTCTGAAAATAATTAGGTAAAGATACGGCCTAAAAATTATATAAGAAACGAAGTTTGTGGTAATCTCTAAAAGACCAACAATTGCAACAAATTTCGAGATCGTAAGTATTTGCAGACCCTAATAAACGAGAACACCATAAAATGCAAGAAATAAGATCATAGATGGCAACATGAAGAATATATTATCCAACAGAGACTTAAATATAGAATTTCGATCCCAATTTGTGAAACGTTACGTCTTTTCAGTTCTCCTTTATGGAATGGAAGCATCAACGATAAAAGAAGAGACTTTGACAAAATCCAAGCCTTCGAATTATAATTAGACCGATGAATAGTAAAGATATTGTGGACAAAGAGAAGAGCAAATGATGAACTTCTATGCCAGATGGATACAGAGAGAGAACTGATTAGTAAAAGCATACACGAAAACTGAAATACGTTATGCCAGGAACTGCAACTACTTATACATGGGAAAATATCAGAAAAAAGAAATGTAGGAAAACGACGAACTTCTTTGCTAAGAAACCTACAAGAATAGTATAATTGTTCTTCCAAAGGGTTTAGAGCAGCAGTGTCAAAAAGCAAAATTGTCGTTATGATAAGCAACTTCTGCTTAATAGTAATGTCGGTAAAACAGTAGGCCCTAAATAACTGCACAAATTATCAAATTTAAAAAATCGGCGAAACAGATAATCAATAGTTGTAGGGAGAGTTTTTATATCTTTTCTGCTAGTTCTTGGTCATCCTGGTTGTTTCCTGCAGGTTTTGGTTAGTTATTTGATTGGGGCAAGATTCAACAACAATATAAAAAGTATTTTAATAGATGATAAAACCAATTAAATGGAATGACGAGGATCAAACAGTGAATGACTTGGGGGTACATTTGAACCATCGGCTGACTTGGGGAGGTTACTCTAATTCGTCATATACAGAAATTCGCCATTGAAGATGCAAAGCATTTTACATACTAATACATACATCGGTTTTGAGATCAGTTCTGAGGTACATGTCAATTACTCACCTACGAAAGTTACAAACCTTACAAAATAAAGTCTTAAGAATAGCCACTAATGCGCCATGGTTTTAGTGAAATAAATAATTTAGTCGAGAATTAAATATTCTTCAATATTTGATTTTTGAAGAACCACAACAAAAAAGTTTTTTGGTAACTAAAGAAACTGTTCAGCCATCAACTTTTACGGAATCGGCCAAGGATCACACAACCGTCGACTGAACCAAGACTTCCCCAAGAAGTGATATTAAGAGATAATGACTAGCAAAACAATCAGTTAACAATAGGTGTCTGAAATCAGACAACAGTAAATTACTATTAATACTATAGTTTGAGTGGAATGAAATAAGGCAATACAACTGTGTATGACCCACATGTGTCGAACCAATGTATTACATTACGTAAAAAAAAGTATTTATTTATGAAGCTGTGTATATATTTTGCTGGTTGTGTATTCAGATCTATACAGTAAACACTTGTACATTTGAATTAAATAATTGAACTTTAATTTTCTCTGATAGCTCGTTTGATGATGTGGGGTGTCAATTTGAAATCGTACAATGTGTTATATCTCTGGAAGTAAACTTGGTATTGAATATTTCTAGAAAACACTTCTATAACACGAAGGGGGATCATCATGACACATAAAGTAACCTTCTCCATTCAACTACTTAGGCTCTAGGTACCCCAATAAAGAAATTACAAATGGTACCACTCACTTTGTGATACCTTATCGAAAAGTTCTTACAAAATGATATTCGATAGTAGGAAACCTTTTCTTCCCGGCTCGTTTCGGAAAACATATAAAATAAGACTCGGGTGATTCTGAACTAACTATTGTAGTTGAAATTTAAAAATATTAGTTTAAAGGTTTAAAATGATTTCCATTAGGCAATAGCAAAATCTATTTTATAATTCTCTCTGAACATGTGGAAGGTGTGGTGCGGAATTCCTAACTATTCGTTGTTGCAGTTGTGGGGAATAATGTTTTCTACTATTGAATGGCATTTTGTAGGAGCAGTTCAGTGAAGTATCACAAAGTGGGTTTTATTTACATTTGAAATATTTTTGTTGGGCTACCTAGAACGTATTAGATTTAATGGAGGAGGTTGTTTTATAAGTCATGATGATTCCCTCTCCATGTTGTAGAAATTTGCTAGAAAAGTTCAATACCTATTTTACTTGCATGGATGTAACATACTGTGCGTTATAAAATTGACATCCTGTATGTAGTTTAATGAGTTGTTTGGAGTTTTTGGTCTATTCATTCTAATTTATAATTTTTTTTGGCATTCTCCGTTTTCATTTAAAATACTTCCTAGGTATGTAAAGTTGTTCATATTTTGAACCTTCTCTCAATCTGTTGTTATATTCGTGTTTATTCTTATTGCTTTTGTCTTTGCGGTGTTTTCCTCAACCCCACAGTGGCTGCAATCAACGTTTACTGTTCCTCATTCAGTAATTAAACAGACATCATCAGCATATTCTAGGCCTTCCAGCTTTCGCCCAAATCTGCTTGCAATCCTTTTTCTGTTGTCTGTTGTATCATCACCCAATCTAGTATAAGTTTGTTATACTAGTATAAGGTTACATTTTATAAGGTTACTATTTACTAGTTTACAACAAACTGTAATCTAATTTAGTAATAGCCATGTGCCGGATTAGTATAGCCACCTGACACAAAAAAAGGTTTTCTTCTTCCTTTTCTTCTGAGCATCATGGGTTATGCTATACAGCCTATTCTGACACCACCGCTTTTGTAGCCGTCTTATATCTTTTCGTCCGTTTGGTCAGTATTTCGTGACAGTTTGCGGGATCCCCTTTTCGGCATTCTGTTTACTGACTACCCCAACCGTTTTGTTAAAAAATGTATTTATCATTACTAATTTAATTCCTTGTGGTTGGTACATTTTGTAACACATTACGTTTTCCAGACATTTAGGTATTTAATATGGCGTAATTAGAAGAAAACGGTGGCTGCCTCTGGAGGAACAACTACATGTACTAGTATGTAAGGAGTATCTACAAATTTAGTCGGCCTCGGTGGTCTAATGTTTGAAGCATTTGCCTTTAGATACAAGGGACACGGCGTCAATTCTGGCGAAGGTTGGAGAGTTTTCTTCTGTCGGGAAAAAATCTGAAAGTGGGCCTTCTGTCGAATAAGAAGTAAATCTGTAGGTCCCGTGCCACAGCGATGTGTGAGATGGCAAAATTCATAGTTTGCGGTGCATAGAGATGCTTGGAAAACCACGTCCTAGATCTCCGTCATTCTAAATATAATTTAAATAAAAAATGTATCACTAGACACCATACAACTTTGTTAAATTAAAAATTGATACTAACTAATCAAAGACACAAAGTTTTGGTTCCATGGTAGGTCCTCTTTAAATGTTTTTTGAGTGCGCTATAAATAGCTTCAGAAATAATATATTTCGGATTATAATCACTCAATAACATAATATTTTTGATTTGTTTTGTAGGAATGCATAATTTTAAGAACAGCTCGCAGCGTTTATTAAGTTATCGTCAGCAAGAGCAACGCTGTAATCGAATTATGAACATCAAACTTGGTTCAATTCAATATTAAGGCATAGGCATGCTTGTGCGATACGTTTATTAACAATGAGCACTCGACGTTGATAATGTAACCATTACAAGCTGCATGTTACAGCAAACCCTTTCCGCGGTTTGATGAAATGTAAGTTTAAATTGGAATTTGACGGAAATCAGTAAAATAAAGTATATTTATGTAAACTTGAAAACTTCCAGCAAAGTAGTTTTACTGCATGCTCCAAATTGTAAATAAGTTGCCCATCGGCCCGTTAGCATACTAAATTTTTAAGCTCTTAACAACTTCGGAAGTGTTAGTAGTGAGAAAAATGTTCCTCATGGGACCTATAAACTGCTACTCCCTGTGATAGTGGCTTTAAATCTTAACCCATCAAGACTGCTCAGGTAGAACGTATAACAACATCAATCTTATTTTTATCCGTGCAAGTACACGTAGAGTGACATGAAAGTAATAAAATTCACCCAGTTTTCACAAAAGCCCGGAGAATTACGGATTCTTTACAAAAGCTCGTTCCGTTTAAAATGAGAAGATGAGAAAAGAATAAAATAAAAATTACCTTGGGTGCTTAGGCTAATGTCGTTTTGTACCTGAATATATGCAGTTCGTAGGAAGCTACAGGGGAATAAATATTAGTTGTAGCATTTGCTGTACAAACGCTTATGTGAGACAGCATTAAACTAAAATAAATGGTAATTCTAGCTAGATAAACATTAAGGGAAAGCAAGGAGCTACACATGTGAATTTCTATGTTTAATGAAATAGCAAAACGAATAGCGAAAATGTCGAGATCAAGTGATTTATTTTGACGTTTATATAAATGTTGTATGGAAGTATTATTTAGACAAGAAGAATCTACAATAAAACTAATCGCCATAATTAAGAGTTTTATTTTAGTTATTCTTATATAAGATCTGATAGAATGACGTATGCATTGTTAAAGAGTTATAATTACAGCAAACATGTGTGTTTCTACAAAATGGAACGTTGGTCCAATGAACAGCAAACTTTTGTATTTAAAACATTTGTGATTCAAACACAACAGTTACAATAACATCTGACTGTCAAAAAACTTTTACAGGAACACTTTGATTGCAAGACGCTATTAGCATATAATTTCAGCAGGATGGAGTTCCTCATTTGAGAAACTTAGAATTAAAATGTTTCAAAATGTCAACTCACCTTCATGTTATCTTAATTTGTCTATTACCTATGCTTTTTATGAGGATGACTATGTCGAAAGTTTCCAATCGCATACTATTAGTTAATTAAAAGGTAACATATTGAATGCATTATACTTTGATTAATTATTAAAATATGCGAAATCGTTAGGTAGGGAAAATGGTAGCTGCTACTTAGGAAATGTAATCACTAGATCTATAGTACACTGTAGCTTTACTTTTTAATATACCCGTATTCAAACAACTTACACATTTGTGACTTCTATTTATAAATATGTGCTATGAATTATTTACATGTAAAGTTCATTTTACGTATCTCAAATAAATTAGTAATATCTCAAATTCATTTTTTATGACAAAAATATAATGTTTTTAAAATACTGAATTTTTTGAGTTTGTTTTTCCTGTCTGTTATGTTTGTGACGCTTTGTAGAAATAGCGATAAGCTGATAATATCATTTTAACAATATTGCCATATTTGGAAAAAAAATAGAATTCACCTCTAAACATTCGCTATTTGTTAATATGTGGCACATTATTGTTTATATTTGAAATTTGAGTAACAAAACTTTACAGGAAATAATAGGAAGTTTTGATTTCAGCTCAGAAATGTCGTAGTTTGAAATTAAAAATAGAAGAGCACATATATGAAAATGCGTTTTATAGCAATATGAGTGCGCTCTGTAAATTTTTCGTATTCAGAGAAACAAATATTTAAAAGTTTGAAGATCCCATTTGAATGAAAAATTTATATGTGAATTGTCATATTTAAAGCTTCATTCCTCATATGAACTATTACATGTTTTACGAATATTATTTAAAATTCTGAAAAGTGAAATAAATAAATACTTGTACGAGGCTTGTTCAACTGAAACCCATCTTTGATCAACTTAGCCTTGCACAAACAAATGCAATAATTCAAATGACGTTTGTTAATGTTAGTAGTGTTTGTAAGCAACACAGTAATAAGTTTTTGGCCTTTGAATTTGATTCTGACTACTAAAACTTCCATTTGGAAATGGGGTTTGTCGTTGAAAATCCGTCCAAGTTTGATCAGCGTGTGGTCCTACAATTTTTGTGCGCTGAGGGTGTGCAGCCTTGCAGATTCGTACGCGAATGCAAGCAGTGTATGGAAATGCATGTATTGCGTACCCAACTGTGAACGAATGGTGCCGAAAATATAAGAATGAAAAAGAGGGTACTATGGATGAACCGCGATCAGGTGCACGCTGCACTTCATTAACAGAAAACAATATGGCATGTGAAGAAGGTCTTATTAGAGAAAATCGTCGCATTTCAATTTAAAGAAATTGTTGGTGCGAATATAGGATCTGTCCATAGTATTCTTCGTAATTTGAGTTACAGCAAACTTTGTTCGCAATGGATTCCTCGTCTCTTGTCTAATGAACAGAAATACTTGTGAATGGGTTTATCTCTGCAACACCTCACAGACTATAGTCAAAATGGTGATGATTTTATTCTGTCAATAGTTGCTGGTGACGAAACTTAGTGCCATTACTATGAGCCATCCACTAAGTTATCGTTGATGCAGTGGAAACATTCAAGTTCACCATCACCGAAGAAGTTTAAAGCACAACCTTCTACAGGCAAGGTGATATCAGCATTTTTTTTTCGACCATGAAGGACCTTTGTTGATGGAGTTTAAGGAACCTGGAGTAATGTCAATGTAAATCTGTACAACAAAACGTTGAACAAGCTTCATCAAGCAATAAGACGGAAACGTCCAGGAAAACTTACGCGTGGGTTCATTTTGCTGCACGCCAATGCTAGGCCTCATGTTGCTGATATGGTAAAAAAAAAGTTCAACGAAAGAAATGGAGGGTTTTAGAGCATCCACCCTATAGCTGGGATCTATCTCCTTCCTGTGACGGTAATTATTTGTAATTAAATTGTTGAATAAATTTTCTATATAGCAAAGATGGGTTTCAATTGAACAAACCTATTTTGCTATAAACTGCTATGTTTATTTGATTTTGCCACTCCATCTGAATTAAAGTCATTTTAATTGCCGCTTCATAGGAATCAAAATTCTATTTTAATTGCATTCTTAAGTCGATCGCTATATTATTTTCTTTAAAGATTGAGTTATGGGAGGCCACTTTCGCAAAGCCTTTGAAAGTTCCCTTTGTAGGCTAGATTTGCCGATCAAAAACAACTCCCGGTAGTCGCACGTGTTATTTCGTTCCAGAGTTGTTGCACCATATTTCGCAATGCGGTGTAATCTTTTTGGGCAATGCAGGTTCGCGTTGCGTTTCTTCGACAGTAGGACTTAACATCTCCTTCGGCTCCGCCGCTGACGGTAAGCGCCGTAATCAAGTCCTGCAGGGGCGGCTTGGATTTTCGATGGGTGTCCATCGCGTGTATTTCGTAACGCTGTTTTCACCGTGGGGTGAACAGAACCATCGACAAGTGTCGTATTTAAAGAAATACGCTGGAATTTTATCCATGGAAAGGCAATTTATTGTCTAATTGCCGATCGACTTTGGCGGATTAATATCGAGCCCATTTCCTGTCCCTCTGGTAGTGCCGCTGTTGCTACGAACGCAATGAAGTTTTGGCCCTTAACGTTGACTCCATTCGATTTAGTCTTCAGGGGTGTGCCCGTGGATTTTTCTGCTTCTTAAGATCACAAGAACATCCCAAAAATGTGCCTGCCTCTCTCCATCCCATTTATCAAAAGCCAAGGTAAAAGAATTCAAGGGATTGAACCTTTTTTTATGCGACAAAAAAAGAAACCTTCAGTCATCGTTTGTAATTTTTTACTGTTAGTTGTAAAAAGTAATTATATATTGTATTATTATGGTAATCTCAGACGCCACTGGCCACGTAGATTTGTTTAAAGATTTTAAATGCTGTAAACCAGGGGCGGCGAGTTCCTTCTTTTGAACGTTCAATTTAACCGTTTGTAGTAGTAAACTATAATATCACCATTTTGTCATTTTTCTTTATATCGTCATTTATTTTCAATAGTCTAATTATATGTGTTTTTAAAATTATTACATCTTTTATTGTTGTATATTTTGTATTTGTGTGTACATGAACTTTGTAAGCTTTATAAACAGGAGGGAGGCACAATAAATGTGAGTTCGATTCCCGTAAGCTACTGGCTTCTCGGCCTTCCACGAGAACCTGCAATCAGCTGTGATTTGGTTGGTGGCGCCCGTTAATTGCGACAAACCCTGTACCAACTAGGAAGATTTCCTCCCGTAAGCGGTTTCCGTAAACCTCCCCTTACCCCTCCGAGCTAAGCTGTAGGCCTTTTTCCACCTATCCTGTTGCAGGTCGACGAAGAAGCTCGTTTGGCTCGTAACAAAATACTAAATTGTAGACCACATATTACTAACTAATATTAACATTTGCATTATGTGATGTAAGCTGTTGAATGAAACTTTTACTCTAATGAAATGTTATATTAAATATACAATATATACTAACAAAAACGGTGTATATTGGCAATTAGTTTCATTTGGTTTACAAATTGAAGCAAGATATATGAAAAATTGTTAATTTACCTATATGATATCTAATATTTATACTGCTAAAGCAACGAATACTAAAAAATATCACATTTGAATATAAAACAATAACACTTAGTCTTCTTAATTAGCACTGTCGTTTTCAAACTTAAAAGATTCAAATTGGAGTGATAAAAACATAGTAATGTTAAAAATGTATTGAAAGATTCTAGAATGTCAAACCAATAAATGTTTCTTATTTATTGTTACAGCTAGCCAGTTTATTGCTTATTATTATAAAATCATAAACTAACTAATACATTTTATTGTGTGTTCTAGGGCAATTTCTTATATAAAATTTTAAAAAATTACAACTATAAACAAAAAGTTGCTGTACCAAATATTAGACACTCAAATCATTAATTGGTACTGAATACACGATTAAACGAAAACGGTGCCTTGAAGCATTGATGTGATTAGATAAAAGAAATTATTTCACACATCAAAAATTAATTCTAGTGATCGAAAAATAATTTCACATAACACACATTAATTTCTGATATCAAAAACTAATTTCACATATCTGAAATGTAATTAACTTCACAAATATTATGTGGTTTTAATACCCTTTTCATACTGTCTTAATAAAAGCTAAAACGACTTGCTTGTAGATTCTCTTGGGTAAAGAAAATAAAAGATATTTTTCTGAAAATTCAATACAAACTTTCACTGAAAGAATGCCAGTGGTATTAAAATACGAATAACTCGCACGTTCGATTAAAATGCAAAGTTGGCTAAGCGTTAGTAGCAAGCAGAAAGTCGGACAACTTCTGAATTTCCCATTGAATGTCGTTTACATTTCTAAACTTTTTCTTGCTCATTTTACTCTCATATGCAGATTTTAACGACCACATTTGCATATGAAAACGTGCGAGAACTTTTTTTATTCTAATCCTACAGTCCGTGTAAGGAATAGCGTCCCCAGTTGCGTGTCATCATAGGTCCCTATTCATCATAACTACTAACTCGCTGCCCTCTTGTGGAACTGACATAGAATTAATGGCGTTACTTTGTCCATGTTAAAACTAGAGGTTGGAGTCTTTGTGGTGTTTTATTTTTCATAACAAAACCTTATTCGTGTAAATATTAAATGCATCAGGGGTATGCCGCAGCAGAAATATAATTACAGGATGGTCTCACAGCCCAAGCGCCCATACTTTAATTACTATCCGTGCTCAACTAATTACGTACACTTGTAAACCATTATATATTGTTGTTATAATGATTTTGTTTGTGATATTTTACTAGGCAGGGCTTTGCATAATAACAGATGAAGCACAACAGATTTTTTGAGATTTGATAAGGAAAAATCCGTTGATGAAGTAGCAATACGGTAACATAAATTAATAGTTTATTATTTTTAAAAGATAGGTATTATTTCAAAATATTTTATTCATCTTGTAAATCTTGTTCAGTATTATACGAGGGACGTTTAAAATTTAAAATAAAACAGGAATGTTTAAATGAAAACCCCATCTAAAGACAATTCCAAAAATTAAACATATTACAGGTTGGCTGTGTCTCTTGTTGACATATCCACGACAAGTATTATTTCGCTACAATAACTATTATTTTGGCAGTTGCAATGACGAAGTCAGAAACAGCGCATAACAATCAAATTTCTTATGAATGAAGGCGCAAATTCTACTGAAATTCTTAAAAGATGACAGTACAATAAGTTGCTTACGTTCATCTAAAAGGCCAGAGTGGTCGAAATCTTTTAGAGACAGAAGAGCTCGTGTAGAAAATGAGCTTCATATATGACAAGCTGCAACTTTTGTTAAATAAAGACAAAGTTTATGCCCATATTCAGCAAGACAGAGGAGTAACCGTTCTTAAAGTTTCTCGAAATTTACAAACTAGTGTCGGAAGTGTTAAAAAGATCATCACAAACAAGCTAAACTATCCTAAGGTAAGCGACAGCTGGATTCAGTGCTTGTTGGCCGAAGAACACAAGTTGAATCGTTTGCAAATACTTTCTTCTTTACTGCAGCGACAGGACATAAAAGGCAAATTTTTGTGATAGGTGATGAGACTTGGGTACATTATTTTACTTCTAAATCAAACCGTACAAGCATGCAGTGGTGTCGCACCACATCCCCAAAGCAAAAAAAGCAATATCTGTGTTTTCAGTTGGTAAAGTCGTTTTTTGGGATTTTCAAGGGGTGCTGTTTAATGATTTTCTTAATGAGCGTCCTGTAAATTATACATTATAATTATTATTCAACAATTTGCGCAAGAAAGTTAAGCAGGTGATCCGGAACAAACGGAAGAGAAGACACAGTTCTATTTGCTTTTTCCACAACAATACTCGTCCTTATACCGTAGTAAGAACAATTGAAACCATAAACAAACTTCAGTGGGACGTGTTTCTTCATGCAACATACAGTGCCTATCTTGCTCCATTTACTTTTTATTTCTTTAGCACCCTAAACAAATATTTAGCAGGGAACAGATTTCAGTCAAATAATGACGTTATCGAAGCTGTCCAAAAGTGGATACGCATGCAATCCAAAGAAGTAATTAGAAAGCTTCGAGATCAGTAGCGCAAGTAGATCTCTAGCCAGGGAGACTACATTGAAAAGTACTAATATAGTTTTCATCATTGTAATATTGAACCTTTATGATAAATAAATTCCTGCTAAAATTTCAACACTGCTCGAAAATGCAGAACAGTGTTTTCTTTCGTATACTTTCAGTACGGGAATGTCTTATGTTTTCAACAATTATCGATATTGCGATTTTGACGGTAATAGCTACCCGGGATTCTTTAGCTTCAGGAATAAATTCGAGCGATTTTTTAAGAATTTCCGTTTATTTAAATGCCGACCACCCAATGCAATACATTTGAAGTCCTTACTTAATAGAATTTTAATTGTGATGTTAAAAGCCACCACAATAATCGCGAAATTAACATCTTTCTAATATTTTTTTACGTATTATTTTTAGCCTGTTTGACGATCGAAGAAAGTATGGCATTTAATACCAAATATTTTTAAAAATGTCAAGAATATGCTTAAGGATTTACTATTATACATTAAGGTTGTTGAAACTGACAACTGAAAAATAGTTTTAAATTATGGTAAATATTAAATAACGCCATTTTATATGCATAATGAGTGCGGTGGTAGCTCAGTTGGTAAAGCGCTCGCTTTCTGGGTAAAACGTCGATTTCGGCTTGAGTTCGAAACCTAAGCATTACTATGCAGATTTATGAAAATCATGCCTGCAACCCATCATACACAATTTCTCAATCCGGCTTGCAACCATGGCATCTTAATGCTAAAAACCTTCTCTGGAATTTCTGTCGTTCGCATTCGACGTTAAACTGGAGGTCCCCCGTGTTTCTACCTTAGCGCTGACGAGCAACACGTGGCAGAGAAGAGGCCGATGCCCAGCAGTGGGACGAAAAGGCTGTCAATGATGATATGCATATCAATCGCCAAGAAATTCGGTATCATGTGCTGATAAATAAGAAAATTCAGTGAACATAAGATATATACAATAGCGGTAGAGAAATTTGAAATAATTAAAACTCTCAGAAAGGGAATGTTCTGTATATTAGACAGCCTCGACCTTAAATAACTATTTCTAAGAAATATATATTGTATTAACTGCGAATTTATGAATTGAAGTTGATGATTGGGGTTACTTGCAGTCTTACTGAGCTGTACATGTTAAGTGTGTAAATATTCTGAAGAAAAACTCTAAATAAGAAACATCAAACCTCTACCGGCTTATGATTGTGTCTTTATTCAAAACAATCAATTGCTAAATTTTTAATGTATCTTCATAGACAGTTCAGATTCTTTTTAGAGTGATTTATCTGATACGAGATGTGGCAATATCTTTTCCAATGCCTGTTTCGAGCGTTTTAAAGTACCACAGACATATAAAACCTACAGTTTAACGTGGTTTAAAACCACCAAAAGTCTAAATGCTTCTAACAATCGAAGATGTGGAGGACGACGTCGGGGGGATGGTTTTAAAATTGTAATAAAAAAATTTAGGAATTACTCTGACATAAAAGCTGAGACAAAACAACAAATAGCAGAAGTACTCTTCCCTGACCAGAGCCCCGTTGAATGGATGCAGCCAAAAGTAAACTCTGTCGAGCTATTTACATCCGACGAACTGATGGAAGCTGGTAGCAGGATTAATGTTAACAAAGCTGGAGGCCCGGATACCATTACGCCGAAAGTTGTGAAACTTATGGTAAAGTCTTTCCCTAATTACATACTTGAAGTCTTCAACAATAACTTGCAAAGGGGCATGTTTCCAGAAATTTTGAAAATTGCACTACTAGTATCAAACAGCCAAACAAGACAGGACAGGAACCATCAGCGTACCGACCAATATGCCGCCTAGATACTATGGGAAAACTGTTGGGAAAGATGACAGCCAAAAGGCTAGCAAAAGAGGTAGATGACAAACAAAGCCTTTCGCACCGGCTTCAGAAAACAAAGATCTACGGTACAGGCCATCGAGATGTGTATGTGACATGGCACTAAGGAAATGAGGAGAACACCCACAACCAGAAATCTGTGTGCGCTAATAGCAAGAGACGTTAATAACGCTTTTAACTCGGCACCCTGGCAGCAAATAATGGAGGAACTTGAAAGAAGAAGCGTGCCACCATACCTAATGAAGATAATAAGGAGCTACGTGGACGACCGCTACTTGAAAATAGACGATCGCACGTATAAACAAATAACGGGAGGAGTGCCACAGGGAAGCGTCATCGGATCTATACGGTGAAACGTATTATACGATGGGGTACTGAGGTCAGCGCTGCTCGAAGGAGCGAAAACAATTGCTTTTGCAGACGATTTGGCCCTAGTAATGACAGCCAAATCGGATGAAGACCTGATGCACACTGGAAGTATCAGTTTGGAGGAAATTTGCTACTGGATGGAGGATCAAAACTAAAGATAGTCCCCGATAAGACAGAATCGGTCATCCTGGGTAGGAAGAAATATGGACCCATAACGTTTGTTATCGAAGGAAAGCAAATTATCCCAAAAAAGAGCATCAGATACCTCGGAGTAACGATAGATGAGAAGCTCAACTACACGGCACATATCATGCAAGCTGTAAACAAAGCCAGCACAGCGGTAACAGCCCTTACTAGGATAATGCCAATGCAGGGAGGCTCCTCCGAAAATAAAAGAAGACTGTTAGCATCGGTAGCCCATTCAATGGTGCTGTACGCCACGCCAATCTGGATCAAGGTCTTGAA
>JABXWE010007172.1:0-29401 GCA_014611495.1 Limonius californicus
CGTTTTATCAGATAGGGTTAGATGAAACATCATCTGAACAAAATGTTGTACGTTCTCCACACCATTTGGTAGGTACAGATTTTCAAGGTTTCCAGTTGAAATAAATACTGCTGTTGAGGTGTTTCAAAGAAAGAACACAAGATATTTTTGGGGGACTATTAGGCAACCAGAGATATATTGACGATTTGATTATAGCCGGCATAGATGAGAATGAACATGATGAAATACTAAAACAAGTCTTGGAGACTGCACAGAAACATGGGATAACTTTTAATAAAAGCAAGTTTCAGTACCAATTAAAGGAAGTAAAATTACTAGGATTTATTGTTTCAAAAAAAGGAATCCAAATAGACCTCGCAAGAATAAATGCGATAGTTAAATTAGAGACTCCTAAAGAAAAAAGGGGGCTTTTACGGTTTTTGGGTTTAGTTAAATATTTGGGTAGGTTTATACCAAATTTATCAGATTTAAATGCACCGTTACGACAATTAAGACGCGATGATGTAATATGGCAATGAGAAGAAATACATTCAACTACAATTAATAAAATTAAGAACGTGGTAACAAATGCACCAATCTTAAAACATTTTGAATGTGACGCAAGTAAAAATGGTTTGGGAGCGTGCCTCTTGCAAGCCAACAAACCGGTGGCTTATGCATCTATAGGACATTAACAGACTGTGAAAAACGCTATGCACCTATTGAATGCGAATTAAGTGCAAATTTGTTTGCAACGGAGAAGTTCGACTTTTATATATGTACATGGTAGGTTAGTAACTGTAAACACATACCATAAACCATTGGTTTCTATATTTAAAAAATACATTAATAAAGTCCCAACTAGTTTACAAAGAATGCGATTGAGACTAATGAAATATGAATTAAAAGTCACTTATTTACCAGGGAAAGAAATGTTTATAGCAGACACACTATCTAGATTCTAGAGCATCCTTAAAAGATCCGGTGGGTGAGGATAATATAATACTTCAACTCAGGCTTCGGCGATTTTTGTCCTAAGGCTTGAGGGTCCAGAAGAATTGGCAAATTTTGTCCTTTTCTTCAGTTCGATGGAATTGGCGGCTGTTAGAACTGTATTCTTCGCACAGTAAACCTTTTGGCGATGCTGTCCTCGAGGTACTGGTTCAGAAGTTCTTCTTTCAGTTGTGGGCTGGATTTTCGATTTAATTTTGTATGAAATCGGCACATAATTGTTAATACAAACAGTTCCAAATTTTCGAAACTTGTGCCTATCCTGCCCACTGCGCTTAAAATATGTTTCTCACGGTATTAGCAATATCAGCTTTCCTGTCTAATTAGTCTAAGCCAAGCGTTAATTAAATTATGACTGCATAAATAATGCATTATAAAACTATTTTATTTAGAGAGAAGGAATAGGTAGGTACAAAGTAAATACAAAATGGGCAGAATAACGTTGGGCGGCAAAGTACATAAACCAAGATTGATAAAACGATTACAGATTAGGGCTTATATTACTATGTCCCTACTAGATGGTTATCGGTTTGGTTAGTCTGAAGATAAGGTTTTATCTTATCCTAGGTTATGGGGTTAGCTGGGGTGTCCTATGCATAACAAATACATACCTAACTCGTAGGTCCAACCCTATTAACCTATTGACCCCCTAGCAATAAAGTATTATATTTATGTTAGAATATAACAAGTGGTAGTCAAATACTTTTCTAACAACGCTTTATGTAGCCAATTCGGAGGTCTGTCAAAATTTTCTTTCATGCTAAGTAATTTATGAAGTGTTTATGTTGTTTGAACTACTGTTTTTTTGTTGAAGTCTTCATTATACAGTAGGACCAACAAAATTTTCCTTAAAAGTTGGTTGTAGATAACGAATGGTGTATCTTTACTTAATCTATACAGTTTATAATATTTACACCATTTATATCATAAATAATAAACAAATAACAACGGAACAAGGCTGGGAAGCTTAGTAATAGATTTGGCAATGTACATAGTTAGCACGAAATACAAACACAAAATACAACACAAAGTAACAGGGTTGATCCCTGGCAGAAATACAGCAAATCAGATAGACCACATTCTAATAAGTAAAAAAAGAGAAAAAAAAATAATACATGATGTAAGATCGTTCCGAAGAGCAGATGTAAGATCGTTCCGAAGAGCAGATGTGAGGACACACCATATTCGAGTGATAGCGAAATTAAAGTTAAGACTGATAGGAGGAAAGACAAAGTAATAGGGCAAAAAACTATAGAAAAAATGAATGAATGGTTGGAAGAACGTAAGGAAATAATAAAAGAAAAGAAGGCGGCTAGACTAAAGTGGTTAAGAACAGAAAATGAGTTAGAACACAGAACATACCAAGAAATCAGAAAGGACAGCACGAAACCAATAAAAACAAAGAAGACAAGATGGCATGAGAAAGTAATGGACACAATTGAAAAGGGTAATAAAAATAACACCAAACTGTATAGATATATTAACAAACAAAACAGGACAAGAAATACAGCAAACATAATTAGCACAGAGTGGAGAAATCGTTTCAAAGAAACATTAACAGACAGTAATATGATGATAGAGGGGGGAAAAGAGGGAGATGCAGAGAACAACAGAGAAACGGAAGAACTGGACATTCCCATGGAATGGGAATTCATTAAAGTAATAGCACAGCTTAAGATGAATAAAGCAGGAGGATAGGATAACATAGTAAATGAACTGATAAGACACGGAGGAGAATATCTAAGACAAAGAATATTTAAGCTACTAACTCACGTCTGGGAAAACGAAATGATGACTAGTGAGTGGGAAGAGGGAATAATAATACGAATATATAAGAAGCGGGACACAAAATCTATTACAAAAACAAAAATATTATGAAAAGTAAAAGCATAAGTATAAATACAAAAATGACGGTATATAGAGCAGCAATTAGACCGGTAGTGACCTATGGCGCAGAGACAATGAACTTAATAAGCTTGGAACAGGAAAAACTAAGAATATTTGAAAGAAAGATCATAAGAAGCATATACGGACCAAAGAAAGTTGCAGACGGCGAATACAGAAGGTTAATGAACTTTGAAGAAAATACATCTATCCTGAAAGGAGAAGACATAGTAAAGATAAAAAGACATACGTGCTTTAATGTGGGGGATCTTGTGGTGGTGAAGCATCTAAGGGTAGCAAACAGACAACGCAACATAAATGCGAAATTGTTATTACCATTTGAGGGTCCATTTCCAGTAGGTCGAAGGTTTGGGGATAGTTATGAGTTGAGACATTTAGAACAGGATCGAGTGAGGGGTCGATTTAACGTGAGCCTCATCTACAAATACGGTGGTGACGGTTAAAATAAAGGACAAATGGGGGTTATGACAGGGTAGGATGTCTAGATAATAATGAGTAGTTATGTGTTGCTTGCTTGCTTGCTTTGAAAGAGCGAGATCTAGGACGCGGTTTTCCAAGCATCTGTATGCACTTAGGCCATATGGCCCATTGTTCACCCTAACTAAGAATGTTGCCTATCTGGGGTATTTCCAACTCCAGTTAGTGATTTTTAACGTGTCACACATCGCAGTGGCACTGAACCTACGGCTTTACTTCTTATCCGACAGAAGGCGCATTTTCAGATTTTTCCCCGCTAGAAAAAGCTCGCCGACCTCAGCCGATTATGTGTTGTGTTAAGACATTATGTTTTGTACAGGTAGTATTAAAGTTATGGAAGAGTATTCCGAGCTCGTGTTTTGAAGAACACAGCTCACAATCTCTTCGAGAGGGAGATGCTATGGTAATTTTATGAGCAGGTCGTAGGTGTACCTTCAGTGCACTGCATGTAAGTGTATGTACATATTTTTACTTATGGATCTCCTCATTAGGTATTCATGTGCTAGCAAATTTGTTAAATGGTTGTTCTATTGGAGGTAGCGTTGGAATAAATAAGTTCTTGACATCTTACCACCAAAATTGCCCAAGGATGTTGGTGTTCTTTTGTTGTTTGGATTGTTGTACCTACAAATTACAAATAAGTATGGTGTTATTAATATTATTAGATAATATATATTAAGAAATCTCTTGATACCTATCATCATTCCAGAAGTTTTTACCAGCGGTTACAGATTATGTTCGAACCACTGCTGTTACAATAACAATACTATTACAGATTATTATAAAAAAACATTTAAATTTAAACTCTTAAGGCAGGTAAGAACGCCTGGGTTAATAATAATAATAATGGTCATTTATTTCAATAAATACAGGCAATTGGCTTTAATTTTTTATACTTAATATAGGTAGGTACTAAATTAATTTTTAATTTTCACTCCTTTTCTTAAATTGTACCAACCTTGTTTGCCACTTGCCAATTCTGGCAAATTAGACACATTGCTAAAAAAATTTTATTCTCATGTTGTTTAATGTTTTCACTAACTCCTAGTCCATCTTCAAAATATCAAATGTATTGTTTTCTGGTTTCATCATCCATTCTTAACAATTTGAGGGATTCGCAAATGTCGACTGCATGATTATGAGTAATATTCGTCTTAACAATCCCTGCCAAAGGCGGGCCTTCTTTTAAAAATAATTCATTCTTTCGTGTTGCTTTGTTACACCATTTAATTTTAATATCAATACTTGATATACAGCCAGTATTTCTTTCTGAATCCTTTATTTTTTTGTTTCTTGCAGCATGTTGCCAAACAAAACACTTATGAAATACTAATCTAAAATAATAAAAAACTAAAATGATGACTGTCCAATAGCATTAACTCAAGACAAAACCTACCTTTGGGGATTATAAGCGCCGTTCTTAACAATCCAATTTGTATTTGTTTTTTTTTTGAATACACATCTAACCATTTCAGACCACCTTTTTCATTTGTTCTATATACTGTTGAACTATCCTTCTTATTTTCAACACACAAATAAATATTGACGAAGGCTCCATGTTTAATTTTTTAAACCTAAACTAAGACCGAGATCCAAATCGAATTAAAAAATGCCACAACTCCAAAACACGTTTTAGGTTAAGTATGTTATGGTTTCATGGACGTGTCAAATGATCCGTCAAGCCGGTGTATGAGTCGCGGACGAAAATTTATGTGACCAATCACGTAGCAGCATTTACGAGTGGTTCTGTAACGCTGAGTCATATACAATACGCGCACCTTTATTATTATTATTATTATTATTAAGCTTTCAGAGTTCTCGTAGGCCAATCGCTTTGGTGTGAGGCAAGGCTAAAGGTAGGCGCACATTGATCCGCGCCGCACGCGCCGTACGCGCCGCACGAATCGCATAAAAATATACTTTGCATTGGTTTAAATGAAAGTGCGCTCACTGACTAGAGCCGCAACACTCGCACTGCCGTAAATGCGACCAGCATTCTTGAAAAGAATATTTCTTCGGCGCGTGCGATGCGGCTTGATGACTTATACACAATTCCGGTGAGTGAGCGCAGGTAGCCGCATCGTACTACCCGCATTTTGTTGCTATCGCTATCGCGATGGATACTGAAATGTTAATTACATTAGTGCAAAATTACGAAGAATTATACAATATTAAAAATTCGCAATATGCCAACCAACAACGAAGGGATAATATATGGGAGGAGATAGGAAACATAATGAAATTGTCAGGTGAGTACATAACCTTTATTTTCAAACATTCAAAAAGTGGTTTACGTTAAACATGTTGTTTTCCGATACGGACTTTAGCCAATTGCCACGGCAGGGAGCCTGCAGGAGAATTAAAATATGTTTTAAATTCATCTCTAACCCTTAGCGCAGCGTTGCCTGCATTTCCACCAATTCCTTGTAAATGTTGCAAACCGTCAATCGTGGAAACGTTAACGTTTAAGTCACTTTCAGTCCAGTGGCAACTATCGTCCCTCAAATAATTGTGCAGACAGCAAGCAGCGAGAACGACCAAATTAATATGTTCATGAGATAAACACAATCTGTGTTCGAAAATTCGAAATTTTCTTACTAAGATACCGAATGCATTTTCTGAAACATTTCGCGCTCTGCTAAGTCTGTAATTGAAAACCTTCTTTTCTTCATCACCTTGGGCTGCCTCTCGTGAATACGGCCTCATTAGATTTGTACATACGTGGGGTAGAACTTGATTACTTCCAGGTAGCGGTTTGCTCGGTGGAAATCCAAATTTATTCTGAAGCAATCGTTTTCCGAAATTTGAATGTTTAAAAATACTACCATCTGAATTTCTCCCACATGCCCCAACATCTACTGCTACAAATTTATAATTCGCATCTACTAAGCACAGCATAACAGTGCTAAACTTTTTTTGTAGCAAAAAAACTGTGATCCAGTGTTTGGAGGGGCTTGAATTACTACGTGTTTTCCGTCCATAGCACCCAGTAAGTTTGGAAAGTTCCATTTTTTGTAAAATTCGCTTTCTATTCGCTTCCACATATCCTCATCAGGCTCTGGCATGACTATGGGTTGTAATTTTGTCCAAATGGCTTCACAAGTTGAATAGATAATTTCTCTGATAGTGCTTTCACCAAGACGGTAATTGAATGCAAGGGACCTGAAGGAGTTTCCCGTTGCTAGATACCTAAAAAAAAATATCTCTATTAGAATATGATTAATCCAGGAAAAATTAGTTCATGAAACGTTTTAACTGATTTGCGTTTCAGGTAAAACGTGTCGCGAACGATGGGCACGAATACGTGAAAATCACCGCAAAGCACTGAACTTGCGTAAAACCAAAAGTGGTCAAGCCTTAAAGAAAATTAAAAGGCCAAAGTTTGATAAAGAGTTGACATTTTTGGTACCATATCTATATGACGAAGAAAGCAGGCATTCAAATATCCCTAACCCTTCGAGCCAGGCATCACCAATCAGTGAAGGAGACGAAAGTGAGCACGCTGAAGAGGATTCCAGCCAATCAGTAATTAGAGACGCATCGCCTCCTCCTGTGGGTTCTGCATCATCATCCAGTCGTTCTGCAACTTCAACCCCTTTTAGCGAACGCAAAAAGCGCAAATCCAGTGTGCAGCCAGCGTCTGCAGCTACTGTACTACAAGATTACTTGGAAACAAGAAAATGCCAATCTCTAAATAATTCTACTAAAACTGAGGACGCCTTAACAAAGTTTTTCATGTCCATGGCTGAAACGGTAAAAGGATTTTCGATAAGGGATCAGGTTGACATTAAATCCAAACTGTTTCAAATGGTAAATGCCGTAGAGGTGAGGATGCTCTCAGGTGAAACAAATGCAGACGGGCCACAAAGCTCGCTGCACGTGCCTGTTGTTTCCCTACAGAGTCTACGATCAGTTTCATCTGCTGCTTCCTTTAACCCTCAAGCTCAAACCTTAAATAGCGAAGGCATTTCTGATCAGGAATCTTATCAGTCCAGCTACTATGATTTAGATGTTCACAGAAGTTATGGAGGTGACGAATAACTGTATAATAAAGTATGTAATGTATGTATATGTATGTTATATACATGTAATGCATGTATATGTATGTAATACAGTATGTAATAAATAAACTTACCTTAAAGTCACTGCGAGTCTTTGTTTAACTCCAACAGGCCTTCTGAAAGTTGTGTTGTTTCTAGTCAATTCAGGTTGCAGTATATCAAGTAGAGCTACAAACTTCTCATGGCTCATTCTAAAATACTGAAAGAACTTCACCTCGTCCTCAAGCAGATCGGGAAATAATGCGTTAAATTCACCAAACACTGGTCGTTTCTTGCATATATTGTGTACCCATACTTTTCGTTTTTTTTTTACATTCTCCTCTTCTGCTAACAAGCAGCTGACAATTATTAATTCTTCTTCACTGTCACTCATTTTGAGCAAAACAACTAAACTGCTCGTGACGAACGCACAGATCACACTGATGGTAAAATTCGTGTAGTGCGGCTCGTTGGGCGCGGGTCAGTGTGCGCGGATTTGAAAAAAAATGCGATTCGTGCGGTGCGTACGGCGCGTGCGGCGCGGCTCAGTGTGCGCTTACCTTTAGACTACCTGAATAGTGATTTTGTAAACAATGGAAAAAACTGAGTAGAGAGCAGTGATAAAGTACTTACAAATGAAAGGCTTAACACCAACCGAAATCAAAGCAGAGCTGGATTCAACACTACTGAATCCGCTCCTTCGTTTTCAATGGTTAAAAACTGGGTTGCCGAATTTAAGCGTGGTTAGCACAAATGATGAACCCCGTAGTGGACGTCCAAAAACTGCTACTGCCCCGGATATAATTGAAAAAGTTCACCGTATCGTATTGGATGACCGTCGAGTAAAAGTGCGCCAGATAGCAGACATAGTGGGTATCTCAAATGACAATGTGCACTGAATTTTAACTGAAGCATTGGAAAGGAAAAAATACTCGGACCGTTGGGTGCTGCGGTTGCTCACACCGGAACAAAAACTGAATCGTTTGAGTGTTTCTCGCGACCTTCTGGCACGTTTTCGCCAGAATCCGGATTGTTTGCACCGTTTCATAACCGTGGATAAAACCTGGGTCCACCATTATACTCCCGAAACCAAAGCACAGTCCAAACGATGGACACACAAAGGTTCTCCGCCACCAAAGAAGGCAGAAACGGTTTTGTCAGCAGGAAAGGTCATGTCAACCGTATTTTGGGATTCTCATGGAATTATCTTGGTCGACTACTTACAAAAGGGGCAAACAATAAATGGTGAGTATTATGCCAATTTGTTGCAACAACATAGCGACAAAATCAAAGAGAAACGGCCTCATTTGGTAAAGAAGTGCTTTTCCATCAAGATAACGCACCTGCCCACAAATCGGCGATTGCAATGGCCAAAATTCATGAATTGGGATTTGAATTAGTGCCCCATTCGCCCTATTCCCCAGAATTAGCTACCAGCGATTATCATCTGTTTCCAAACCTGAAAAAATGGTTCGGCGGTAAGAGATTTTCGTCTAATTCCGAGGTAATCACTGCTCTAAATAGCTATTTCGAAGACTTGGATTCATCGACCTACAATGAAGACATTGCTAATTTGGAATATCGTTGGAATAAGTGTGTTGAGCGAGCAGGAGACTATATTGAAAAACAAAATGTTTTTTGTCGAAAGAGACTTGCATTTTCTTTGTTAGGTCACGTAGTTATCGAACCATCCTCGTACGCTTACATTGAATAAATATTTAAGTATTTGCTAAATTTAGCACTTGCAGCAGATTCAGTTAATTCCACTATTAATGAGGTTACCGAGTAACATATTCTAATACATCAACTTTAATAACTACATGACGTTATCAACAAACAGGGAAGGCAGGTGGTTACGCAAGAACAGCGATACATTTAATATCACCCCGGCATACAAATTGGTTGTGTTGCTGGAAAAAATAATCAATATTCGGTAACTAGTTTTGTGTCCCATGAGAATTGTCTCTAAATTTTCGTCTGGATTGTCTTTTCGGGCTCTAGTTTGATATAAGTTACGACAAACTTTATTATTTTATAATGGCTTGTAGAACATAGTTTTACCAACTATACAGGGTGTATCAGAAATAGGTACAAATATTAAATGCGATGATAGATATATACAAACTAGAAAAAACATTTCTTTGGCAATGGGACCCTTAAAATATGAGAAATAATAATTGAAAATTTGAACCAAAATTGTTTGAGTCCCGCAGGATAATAACAAAAATTTCAGTTCAAAGACATATTATGCAAAGGAGAGTAAAATAGAACTGCAAAAAAATTTCTTATCACCTGCCACAAACCAATACTATTAGGTAGGTCAGTAATTTTTATTCAGTCTGTTGTTATTATCACAAACCAGTCAAGTTTTTACGTGTTTGCCACTTTCGATTTACCTTACAATTAGGTAATAACCTTCTACAGCTTAAATGCATTTTTTATGTATCATCAACAGTTCTCAAACAAAATTTTATTTTATTGTTTAATTCAAAAAAAAATAAACAAAATGATTTTTGAAAAATGAATAGTACCATTGAATTCTACTTGAGCCAATCTATTGATGGTTCAAATATTTGTACCTGTTTCTGATACACCCTGTATGTAAATGACATTTATGTAAACAACAATCCTCAGCATGTAAAACTTAGCAGCTATACTTTTAAGTAAGTATTTATTTAATTGGCTATTAATTAGACTGATACCCAGTATGTGGCAAGACAGTAGCTTAATCTAAGATGTAGAATATTTTAGTATTGTATATTGGCTTGTAGAACTTAGATATACCAACTATATGTAAATTACATTCACGAAATTGCAAATCTTTAACATTTATAGTTTAGCAGCTATAATTTTAGAAAAGTAGGTACATATTTAATTATATATTAATTATACTGTAATTCAGTATATGGAAACATAGCAGGTCGTTGTAGCATACCTAGTTAGAACTTGCCTGTACCAACTGTATATTAGTGATATCGATGGAATAAAAAATGTTTAACGTTTCTAGCTTCGAGGTTAGAGGATCAGACTAGTGCATATTTAATTATTCAGTATGCGGGAAGTTACTAGGCCGATCTACGATGTATTATACTTTATTATTATTTCATAGAGGCTCGCGAAATTTAGTTATAACAACTGTATATAAACGATATGTATGAAATAAATGACTCTGAAATTTATGGTTTGGGTGATACAGCTATAGACAACATACAGCTTTAATTATTATTTAATTAAATTAAGTTCAGTATGTTGGCAGACACGTACCCGATCTAAGATGTAGCCTACTTAATTATATCATAATATCATAAATCATAAATACTTACTACATGTAAATCTATGAAAATAATAATATTTAGAATTTGTTGTTTATGCCGTTCATCTACAAGCACAGCTTTAATTACTAATTAATTAGATTAGCATTTAATAGGTGAGAACATACTAGTTCGATCAAACCTACCGCGTACGATTTCTATTATGTAATGACTTGTAGAACTTTAATGTGTCAGTTATACATAAATGATATCCACGAAGAGGCCAATATTTAGAATTTGTTGTTTAGCAACCACGTTCATACACAAACACAGCTGTAATTATTAATTAATTATATTGGAATTTAGTACGTGGAAAGATACTAATTAGATCTAATCTACAGCGTATATTTTCTATTACGCAATGACTTAGAGCTTAGAACTTAGTTATATCAATTACATAAAAATGATATATGGCGAAATGAACAATATTTAGAATATACTGTTTGGCAGTTACATTCATAGACCTCTCTCTCTCTCTCTCCGGGTGCCGTCTCAGATTCTGAGGTTAGCGATCACCATGGCGTATCTCCATCTGTCACGTGCTGTATGTATCAGCGTTTCTCTGTTCATCCCCAACCAATTTCGTATGTTGCTCATCCACGATGTTCTCCTTCTTCCTCGAGCCCTTTTCATAGACCACAGCTTTAATTAATAATTAATGTGATTGGAATTTAATGCGTGGGAAGATACTAGTTAGATCTAACCTACAGAGTATGTTTTCTACTACGCAATAACTTGTAGAACTTTGTTATATCAATTACATATAATTGATATATACGAAATGGACATTATTTAGAATTTGTTGTTTAGCCGCTACGTTCATATACAAGCACAGCTTTAATTATTAATGAATTAAATTGGAATTTAGTACGTAAGAAGATACTAGTTAAATCTAACCTACAGCGTATGTTTTCTATTACGCAATGACTTAGTCATATTAATTACATATAAATGATATATACGAAGTAAACAATATTTAGAATTTGTTATTTAGCAGCTACATTCATACACAAGCACAGCTTCAATTAGAAATGAATTAGATTGGAATTTAGTACGTGGGAAGATACTAGTTAGATCAAAGTTACTGCGTACGTTTTCTATTACGTAATGACTTGTAGAACTTAGTTGGATCAATGATACATAAATGATATCCCGGAGATAGCCAATATTTGGAGTTTGTTGTTTAGTAGCTACCTTCATAGAAAAGCACAGCTCTAATTATTAATTAATTAGATTGAAATTCAATACGTGGAAAGATACTAATTAGATCTAACCTACAGCATACGTTTTCTACTACGCAATGACTTGTAGCACCTAGTTATATCAATTGGTATATGTTGTTTGGCAGTTACGTTCACAGCAAGCACAAATTTAATTACCTATTAATTAATTAGATTGGAATTTAGTAGGTGGGAAGATACCAGTTCGATATAACTTGCAGCGTACGTTTTTTACTATGTAATGACTTGTAGAACTTAATTATATCAAGCACATATAAAAAATGTCCATAATAAGACCAATATTTAGCATATGTTTTTTAGTAGCTACGTTCATAGACAAGCACAGGTATAATTATTAATTAATTAGATTGGAATTTAGTACTTGGGAAGATACTAGTTAGATCTACCCTACAGCGTATGTTTTCCACTACGTAATGACTTGTAGTACTTAGTTATATCAATTGGAATATGTTGTTTAGCAGTTACGTTCACAGGCAAGCACAAATTTAATTACCTATTAATGAATTAGATTGGAATTTATTATGTGGGAAGATACCAGTTCGATATAACTTGCAGCGTACGTCTTTTCCTATGTAATGACTTGTAGAACTTAATTATATCAAGCACATATAAAAAATGTCCACAATAAGACCAATATTTAGCATATGTTTTTTAGTAGCTACGTTCATAGACAAGCACAGGTATAATTATTAATTAATTAGATTGGAATTTAGTACTTGGGAAGATACTAGTTAGATCTACCCTACAGCGTATGTTTTCCACTACGTAATGACTTGTAGTACTTAGTTATATCAATTGGAATATGTTGTTTAGCAGTTACGTTCACAGGCAAGCACAAATTTAATTACCTATTAATGAATTAGATTGGAATTTATTATGTGGGAAGATACCAGTTCGATATAACTTGCAGCGTACGTCTTTTCCTATGTAATGACTTGTAGAACTTAATTATATCAAGCACATATAAAAAATGTCCACAATAAGACCAATATTTAGCATATGTTTTTTAGTAGCTACGTTCATAGACAAGCACAGGTATAATTATTAATTAATTAGATTGGAATTTAGTACTTGGGAAGATACTAGTTAGATCTACCCTACAGCGTACGTTTTCCACTACGTAATGACTTGTAGTACTTAGTTATATCAATTGGAATATGTTGTTTGGCAGTTACGTTCACAGGCAAGCACAAATTTAATTATTAATGAATTAGATTAAAATTTAGTACGTGGGAAGATATCAGTTCGATCTAACTTACAGCGTACGTCTTCTACTACGCAATTAATTGTAGAACTTAATTATGTCAATTACATATGAATAACATATACGAAATGAACGATATTTAGAATATGTTTTTTAGCAGTTGCTTTCATAGACAACCACAGCTTTAATTATTAATTAATTAGATTGGAATTTAGTACGTGGGAAGATAGCAGCTAGATCTAACCTACAGCGTACTTTTTCTACTACGTAATGACTTGTAGAACTTAGTTATATCAAGCACATATAAAAATGTCCATAAAAAGACCATGTTGTTTAACAAGTATGTTCATAGACAAACACAGCTATAATTATTAATTAATTAGATTGGAATTTAGTACATGGGAAGATAGCAGTTAGATCTAACCTACAGCGTACTTTTTGTACTCCTCAATGACTTTTAGAACTTAGTAATAAAAACCACATATAAAAAATATCCATAAGAAGACCAATATTTAGAATATGCTGTTTATTAGCTACGTTCATAGAAAAGCATAGGTATAATAATTAATTAATTAGATTGGAATTTAGTACGAGAGAAGATACCAATTCGACCTAACTGGCTGCGTACGTTCTTTACTACTTAATGACTTGTACAACTTAGTTATATCAAGCACATATATAAATGTCCATAAGAAGACCATGTTGTTTAAAAGGTTCGTTCATAGACAAACACGGCAGTAATTATTAATTAATTAGATTGGAATGTAGTACGTGGGAAGATACCAGTCAGATCTAACCTAGAGCGTACTTTTTCTACTACGTAATGACTTGTAGAACGTAGTTATATCAAGCACATATACACACATATAAGACCAATATGTAGAACATGTTGTTCCACAGCTACGTTCATAGATAACCACGGCTTTAATTATTAATTAATTAGACTCGAATTTAATATGTGGGAAGACGCTATCTGGCCTATAGCATACGTCTTCTGTAGCCAAGTGGCTTATAGAACTGAATTATATATCAACTTATATTTAAGCAAAGCACAATCTTTGGAATTTATTGCTAGATGCAGAGACAAACACAGGTTTACTTAGAAATTAAAGAGACTTTAATGTATTATGTGGGAAGACATTACCGTGATGTAGTCTATAGCATACTTTATGACTCGTAGAACTTAGTTATACCAACTACATATAAATGAACAATCTTTATCCTTTATTGTTCAGCAGCTACATTCAAATACTACCAGTACCACACCTTTAATTCTTATTGAGTTAGACAGAAATTGTTGTTTTAGACAAGTGAGGCTATAATTATTAATTACAAGTCCTTTTCTACCAGGAAAAGCCTAATTGCACATATTTCACCTCTATAGATAGTATAAGAAGTAATTAGAATAAGTTTTTATATGATCAGACTCCTTCTTGGACTTTGTATAACTGAAAATTGTTTGTATAGAAATTACTGTAACAATAGGGATGCCTTCTTTTATGTTGTTGAAAATTATCAATTTGCATTTTCTCTCCAGCTTAACTAATTTTCCACATAACTATATTTTATGTCTTGCCTTAATTAAAACAGGGGTTATTTAGAAGTTCCTCTTTACTAAGAATAGCATGGAAATCACCAGACCGATTAAATAAAGGTCAGCTCCCAGGTCAAATTTTCAGGTGAACAACTCAATATAAAAAACAACAGCTCGTGGCCTCACTCGAGCAACCAATTTATATCTCAGACATCAAATTTTTCTACACCCACCGTATGAAACTTTACTGGGCCATTCATCCCTGCTAAGGTAACCAAAAGTTTTAGAAGAAGATCTTTAACAGCACGTGCAGCATAATTTAATTAGGCGGAAGGAAAATATAAAACTTTGTAGGAATTTGTATTACTTGCGCAGTTTTAGGGGTGTTTACATAGTATGGTCCAGAGAATTTGATGTAAAAGTTGGGCGTGGAAAATATGAGCCATGTTGTAAGGTAATTCATGCAAAAAAAATGATTATATTAACTTTTTACCAGTTATCAATGTACATACGTCTCTAACATTTTCTTAGTTATTGTAATTTTAGTGTTTAATATACAAAGCTTATTTTATTTAGCAAATCTTTAGATAAATGCCGTTTAACGTAATGTAAAATAATATTAATGGTTGTGAAGTAAAATTGCATATTACAGACATGTAGTTTGATTATTGTAATAACAACTGTATCTCAAAACTATACACAGAACGCCCTACACCAGACAAACAATACCTAACATAAATATTTATCAAAATTCTATTAAGATTATTAATCACAAATATATGACTCATTATTACACAAAGGTTTACATTATTAATTACCCAAATACCAGGATCATCATAGGTTGCCAATGTTTATTAACTTTTCCAATTCTCAGTAAGAGCTTCCAATGTCATTCTCATATCGTTAACTATTGAACAGTGATTATAGGTAAGTGACATTCTCATCTTCTACATCTTCCTCTGTATATAGGCCAATGGCCTGTCAGTTACGTACAATTAGCAGGTTATGTGGACAGATCCTTCGAGGGAGCCTGTAACCCCCAGATGGCGGATCGGGGAATGCCTTCCAGATATAGAGGGTAAGAGGGAAACAATATACCTCCAGCGGACCTACAGGCATGACAGAAGGCAGCAGTAACAGTCACTACTGATATAAAGCAGAGAAGAAGGTTTTCAGATCGACTTAATATCAGAATATCATAACCAAGGGCCAGAGGTGACCCCGGCGGTTATGATACTGCGATGAGGAAGCCAACAGGAAACTACCTCATTACAATTCCCTAGCAAAATGAGTATGATGAAAAGCAAGAATGTATGATACTGCGATGAGGAAGCCAACAGGAAACCACCTCATTACAATTCCCTAGCAAAATGAGTATGATGAAAAGCAAGAATGAAATGGGCCTCAGTCCTCGGCAGATCTTAGATGGTCAGAGGGTGCGAAGAATCCCTTGGTCCACTTTGAAAATAGGTACATGGAATGTAAGGAGCTTTTTAAATCAGGAAAAATGTTACAGTAGAAATGCTAACACTGCAGAAAATTCGAGAAGCAAAGGAACAGTGGATATCAGAGAAATATAGATACATAGAAGAACTTCAAATCAAATACGACAAACGTAATCTACATCCACATCCTGGCGTCGGTGGTTAGCCATAGTAGCAGAAATGGACCGACGTTAAATAACAAACAAACAAACAAACAAATGTAGGCAACTTAATTCACTACCTACTATTTGTTTCCATAACAGCGGAAATTAATGCAGGATAAATAAAGCCCTCTTTCCCACTTTTCAAATTCGAATTAAATTTATCCTGTATTAATTTCCGTTGTTATGAAAACAAATAGTAGGTAGTAAGTTGAGTTGCATACATTTAGGCACTTCTTAAAGAATCTTTGAGAAGCTCTATCCCTGAAAGGAAACACTTTTGACCATACATTTATTACCAAAAAATGTTTGTGTTTATGTATAGTTAAGCCCTAGCCCTTTGTTCCTGCAATTCATTAATTGGGAAAACAACGAGATACAAATACCTAGACACTTTGAACATAAACACTAACGACCAAACAATAGAAATTTGAAGTAGAATAGAAATGGCTAGAAATGCATTCTTTAAAATGAGCAGTTTCTTTTGTGATCAGGACCTAAAATTGGTGGTACTGTTACGTTCGTTTCATTTTGCCGCTTCTTACGGATTAAAGGTCTTATTTCATTGGCCGCTCACTAGCCGATTACTATCTTATTATTTCCCGCATACAGTTCAGTGACCATTTTTTGTTATCCTGGGGAAATGCCGATGAATGTTTTTTCTACGCGCTTGACCGTGAACGTTTGCTGGAAATTTCTTGCCCTTGAGGGAGCCCTACGTGTTAATTGTTCTAGAATTCTTGCAACATATTTCGTCATATGGTGAAATACTCCAGTTGCTGGATATTTGCGCCGATGACAGGTACTGCGAGGGCGGCTTAGGTTTCGATAGGTGTCCATCGCGTGAATTTTCGTATCGCTGCTATCACCGTGGGGTGAACAGAACCATCTATAAGTGTCGGATTTATGAAACACGCTGGATTTAACCATGGGAAGGCAATTCCTTACGAATTTGTTTATCGCTTTTGCGGATTAAGATTGCACCCCATTTCGTTCCTGAGGGCAAGAACACTCGAAATTTCCTGTTTCCCGAAGAACGTCTTGGCGATTGCTGGCGCAATCGTGATCCAGTCTTCCGTGGCGTGCCTGCGATGTTTTGTCTGCTTCCCAAGGACCTAGGAACACCCCAAATTGTGCCTCTCTCTCTCTACTCCCTGCCTGAAGAAAACTAAGGTAAAAATTGTTAATTGTGCTGTTGTGAAAACTTGTTTCGAGATTCATTTGACTGTTTTAAAGTGCTGAACCCTTTTCTTGATGCAACGCAAAGCGACCTACAGTCGCCAATTGCTATTAGTTGTCAAGCGTAAAGTGTAATTAATTTCTGCAAACTCGAACGTCACTAGCTGCGCAGATCTGTGTGTTTAGTAAAGTAAATATCGTAAGCCAGTGGTGGCGAGCCCTTGTAGTTGGACTTCCCGTACTTGTGTTCAACTACAATTATTACAGTTTTGATTGTATTTTATTGTATTATGTGTGTGTTAATTTCATGCATTAGAGTTATATTTGTCTTAAAATATATTTGATTTCTATGTATTGTATTGTGCATGAACTTTCTAAGTATTATATACTGGAAGAGGCACAATAAAGGTGAGTTCGATTCCCGTAAGCTGCTGGTTTCTCGGTCCTCCTACGAGAACCTGCATTCAGCTCTAACCTGGAGGATGTCCAATTTGACTTGCGCATTAAATAAAAATAACAGATGCTGTATTTTGCAACGCCGTATTGATAAATTACAAATTTTATATTATAAAATAAACAAAATTAAGTATTCAACGAGATGTAGATCCAAATAAACAGAATGTGTGTTATTACACATCTAAGAATATATATTTCATTTATTCAAGGTGAGATTTTGCATTTATTTGGGAAATTGGTTCTCTTACTAACCTAAATCTAATTTTGTTACAGAAATAAATTTAAATTAATTATTTTATTACTGAAGAAGACTAATGTATAGTCGAAATATAATTAATTTTGAAGATTTATGAATTGCATTTTCATTGTTTTTGGCTGTATAATATTCTCTATTCGGGAGATATTTATAAACTGCCATCCGTTTTTCCTATGATAGAAGAATAATAAAATATTTCTTTATACTTTATTTTAAAATGTGGACACCGTGGACTGGTAGCGAACATTTTATTCGGCGAAAAATATATAAAATGTAGCGGAACAACTGCTCGTTTACGGTAAAATTTTTAACGGCTTTACTTCTTATCCGACAGAAGGCTCATTTTCAGATTTTTCCCCGCTAGAAAACTCTCGCCGACCTTGGCCAGGTTCGATCCCGCATCCCTCGGATCTAAAGGCAAATGCGCTAACCACTAGACCACCGAGGGCGGCTTTCCCATAAGGATACTCCATTAATTGATTATAAATTTGTATGAATCATAAAATCACAAAATACAAATTTAGCGGAGCTACAAATTTAGCGTCCTTTCATCTTGGTGGTCAGAGTGCAACTTTTTGTTTTCTCAAGACAAAAATGTTGTAGTTTTGTTATTATTTAAATGTGTAAATAAATATTTACACCTACATGAAATGGATATCTACAATTGCTGAACTATCAAATGAAACTCCTAAAGCCGAATCTGTTATTTTACCTGCATTTACAACTTTGTTAAGTATTACTAGGGATTACCAGGCATCCTTCAGTGAGGCAATTCGATATAACTTGATGGAACTATAACATCAACACTTTTTATTACATATATTAAGACACACTGTAGCGAGCGAAGCTTTATATGAAACAGCTTCAATAACACGTGTTATAACCTTTTAAGGAAATCAAATCTTCTTCGAATAGACTGTAGGACACTGTCGTAGAATATATCCATTAGAATGATGCTAGACTTGAATTTGGAGTAGGCAATCTAATGATTACCCTAAGAATAGTAAATTGAGATTACGAGAGCTCTTAATTGGAATAACACTCGCCGGGGTAAAAAAGAAGCAGAAAAGTAATTATCGTTCCAAGTGAAACATTTGGGACCTTAGGGCTCCTGAAAATATTTCTTTCGTGGTTGTGTAACACTAACAAGGGTTTAGTAATGAAATATAATTACACTAATGGCATTATTAAATTATATAATTATGCGCGTGTTATATGTATATGAATTTAAAAGCCAGAATAGCTGAAAA
The DNA here is from genome assembly GCA_014611495.1 of Limonius californicus. Lineage (NCBI taxonomy): Eukaryota > Metazoa > Arthropoda > Insecta > Coleoptera > Elateridae > Limonius > Limonius californicus. Next base: position 19,489 of record JABXWE010007172.1, read on the forward strand.
CCTAAATTCAAATTAATCTGCAGTTTACAAGTTTAAAAAATAACCTGAATGGAAATTTAAAGCAAATGTTATATGTATATTAAACTATCTTCTGATATCGACATATCGATTATTTGGATTCTTCTACAACTTGACAATACGAACAACAGCAATACAGGCATCTAGTATTTACTAATTATAAATCCCATACCAAGAAACTAAAAATTTGCCTTAATTAATTAATCAATACAATAAAAAAAAATTATAAAGAAAGATTTATAGAGCAAAACTTCAAACATGCGCTTAAATAAAGCTTCTTTTTGAATATCAATATTTAGAGCACAAAAAATATGAATTTGCATATAATTTAGCTTGTATTGTATATGATTTTTTTTTATAAGTACCCGAATATTACGTAGCTACGTAGCAATCCCTATTTCGTGTCGCGTAGGCTCACTCCGCTGAGCGACAGATGCGTCGTCCCTCTTGTCAGCAGAAATAAATGTTGATAACTGCAGTTGGTGATGTCCAAATCCAGAAAACAGCAGTCAGATGTTCACAGGTAAGCGCTTTCCCAATTTTAAAACACCAGTAATAGTCTTTTGAATAAGTAACTTCAAAATCTATACATCTAACTTCAAAATGGTTTTCAATGTATTGTATAAATCCAATGTTTTTATTTCATTTTGCCACTTTTAACTTCGACCAACTTCTGTTTATTTTATAGCATTCTTTATTTCGATGAACTTCCTTGTTATTTCTTACTGGTTGTAATTAAAATTATTTAATTGCACTATTTCTAGCAGAATAATGACATTTAGTTATTTGACGTTTAGATTTTATACTTCTCAAATTAAAACAGCACACTCTCGTATGACGCTTCTTGAGACAGTTGAAGATCTAACCCACGCTAACATTTTACTCTTCTCAAATTATAAATTTTCTCGATAATATTCAATGTGTCACATACTCAGAAGGAAATAATCACTTTAAACCGAAGATAAACGGTGAAAGAATATTCATTTACTTAAAAACACAAATTCGAATACAAAATTATAATAATTACCAGCTGCAGGAGGAGCGTACTCCGTCGTTGACGGATAAAAAGCAACTAACTTGTTTTTTAACAAAAGATGTTCACAAAAATATTTCGGTTGCTATGATACGGAACAAAACTTTCAATTTTTTATGTCAACCCCAAGGGGTTCCAACAATGAAATCGCAGCTCTAAATTAACTAAATTAATAAGAAATTTCTATACGCTACGATAACATAATTATAATAAAAGTTACAGGAAAAAGGAAAACACCAAAATATTCCTTGCGAAATTCCTCAGATATTGATATCTTACACGATATATTTCCAATAAAGCATAAGAAAGTTGACAATTAAAATTTTTCAATTAATTAAATAACTTATTATAAATATATTCAAAGTTAATAAAAATTAACACCAACCTTCCTTACATACATAAGAATATTATTTCGAACATATTTTTCTCTAAAGAAAAGTATTAAGTTCACAAATTAACATTAGTATATCTAGCTGTCAAAACCATTATGTTTTTACTAATGTCTGTGAAATTACAGCTCAAGAGTGCACAGATAAGGTTGAAAAGTATTCTCTATGCTTTCCCAAAGATGAAAATCAACACATCAACCTGTTTCGAAACCTGGAAGACAAGTTACACAGAAACGTCAGATCAAATTCCTGGATCGGAAGCTAATATTTACCATGTATTTGAATTATGTGTTTCTAAACAATCATTTTTTTAAGGGTAACTTAACTAAGCTTCATGAGAATTAACAATACGTTAAGATATCTCACTTAGAGCATGTTGTAACACAGCAACATATATATATATATATATATATGTATTATTATTATTACTTTTTTGTATTAATAAACTCTTATTGTAATTAATTAATGAAGACGTATACAATGTGATTTTCATTCTTTCTCAAAAAATTATTGCATGTTGAGTACGTTTCTATTTCGAACATACTTAAATATTTATAAAATAAGCAACTACACATATGTCACGTTTGTTGCATATACAGTAAAACCGGTTTTAAATAACCCGCTTATAACGATCTATCGGTTATGGCGAACCTATATAGAAGTTCCGAAATTTGAATGTTTGTTCGTTTTTATTGCTTATAACGAATATCGGAAATAATGAACCCATTTTTGGGGTCCCTTGAGGTTCGTTACAGGCAAAGTCTACAGTACATATTTAACTGTAATTGCACATTTTGTAGTTTTATACTGTTATTTTCCGTGATATTGTTGCAATATGTTGAAAAATCTTACGGAATTGTTTTCCAAAAACCATACTGGTTATGTTTGTAGCTGCGAATAGTTTTGTTTATACTGCCATGAAAAGTCTAATTGGATTTAAGTCTGAGGATCTCGAGGATTAGTCAGTTCTGAAGCGATTCCAGTATCGAATGCCAGTTCTAGCATCGGGAATTGTCTTCTTATTCTAGAATCGAAATTGGCTTTCCGATTCCACAGTCGAAAACCTATTTTCTGTTCTACGTATGATCCATTTAACATTGTATACATTGTGTTTCTATTTTTGTGACCAAAACAAAATACTTCTTATATCAGTAATTTTCAACCCATTTTCAAGCAAGAAAAATAAATAAATTTAGGAGAAGAAAAATTCTTTGTAGAAAGAGAAATATTTGTCTAAATAAATGTTGAAATCCTAACATTTTTATTTTGGGCATTGTTATCTAATGGTTCCTGATAGCATTTAAAGCTGTTTTTTGAGATTTGAAACGATTTTCGGGCCAGAACCGGAATCTATTTTTCACTCACAATAGTCGGTTCAGCCGTGATTCGAGAATCCATTTCCGATTCTACTACAGGAAACAGGGGATTGTTATGTAACAATCGAAAATGGCTTTCCGATTCCAGAATTAAAAACTAGTATTCTTTCAAAGAGCAATGGAAAGAGCGATGTTGGGCATAACATTAAGACATCATAAAACTGACGAATGGCTACTAGGAAAGACTAAGGTACAGGATATAATAGAGAAGATACTTCAGCAGAAGTGACAATGAGCGGGACATCTAGCAAGACTTACGGACGATAGATGGACAAATTTGGTAATACAATGGAGACGCAGGTTGGGAAGGCAATTTAGAGGAAGTGTTATGTTCATTTTATTTTGCCACTTCATTTGAATTAAACTTGTATTTTAGTTGCCCCTTCATTGGAATCAAAATTCTACTTTAATTGCAATTCTTAAGTCAATCGCTATATCGTTTTGTTTCAGATTGAGTTATAGAGGCCAATTACGTGAAGTCTTTGAAAGTCCCCTTGGTAGGCTAGATTTGCCGATCAAAAACAATTCTCGGAAGTCGCACGTGTTATTTCCTTCCAGAACCATTGTATCATATTTCTCCATGTGGTGTAATATTCTTGACCGACGCGTGTTCGCGCTGCGTTTGGCTCTTCAGTCGGTTTTCCACCTTCGATTCCGGTCTACCAATTCCATCTACGAGGGCCGTAAAGAAATAAAGTAGGCGCTAAACTCTGGGCACAGACGGACGAATTATTGAAGACCGAGTTTTCTTCGCGGCTCATCTGCTAAACTGAGTTTTACCGTATCGCATTTTGCCTTAGGCAAAAAGAATCTAAACCAAGTCGGATTTAAATAAATATTAGCAGTGTTAAGCTTTGGTGCATGGACAATTAAGTGTAATTGTCCTTTCGATCTATACCGGATATAAGCGATGAAAAAACCCGTGGAAGTTGTGCTTCTTGGAGCTGTTGGGTTAATCGTCTGAACCCCCGTCGGAAGTAATCTAACCCCCAGGGGCGTCGCAGCAATTATTTCGTCCCAAAGTCTCCCGAGGAACGTCGCCTACCTTTTTCCCGGACCTGAAAATACCTTAGACGGTACCTGCATCAGGAGAACACCTCAAAATTGTGCCTGCCTCTCTTTTTGCTCCATTTATCGAAAGTCAAGGTAAAGGAACTAGGTTTCTTGTGTTGTGGAAAAACCTTTTACGCGTTAACTTGCAAAATTTTAAGTGTTGAACCTTTCTTTGTTAATGCGATTGTCATTTCTTTTTTTGAACTACTAATTGTAAAATTATACATATTGCGTTATGCGTCTAAACTCCGACGCCACTGGCCACGTAGCTGTGTGGAGAACTTACGTACGCCAGGGGCGGCGAGTTTCTGTTGAAAGTTCAAGTATAAAATCACCCTTTGCGGTCATTTTTGTATTATGTCATTTCCAATAGTTTAATTATATGTGTTTTAAAATTTACTGCCTCTTTTATTGTTGGGTATTTTCTATTTGTGTGTGCATTAATTTTGTACGCTTTCTGAACAGGAGGGAGGTACAATACAGGTTAGTTCGATTCCTGTAAGCTGCTAGCTTCTCGGCCTTCCACGAAAACCTGCTATCAGCTGGGATTTGGAAGGTGGCGCCCGTTAATTTCAACATGCTCTGTACACAACTAGAAAGATTTCCTTCCGTAAGCGATTTCCATGAACCCCCTTACTCCTCTGAGCTAAGCTGAAGGCATTTTTCCACCTATCCTGTTGCGGATCGACGAAAAAGCTCGTTTGGCCCGTAACAGAAGACCCCCAATGCGTTGGACAGATGATATTAAAAGAGTTGCAGACTACGATTGGATCCAGAAAGCACAAAATAGAACAAAAAGGAAATCACTGGGAGAGGCCTACATCCGGAATGGATTGATATAGGCATGATGATGATTCTTTCCGAGGGCATCTTAAAGTATTTTTCAATCGGTTACCAGTCTAGAATCGAATTCTATTCTTTAGTCACAATACTCGGTTCTGAAGCGATTCCAGTATCGAATGTCAATTCTACAATCGAGTATCGTATTCTTATTCTGGAATCGAAAATGGCTTTGCGATTCCACAGTCGAAAACCTATTTTCTGTTCTAAAAATCGTCTTGCCCATATAATATCCTTAGCGTGATATAGATACACTGTATCTACATTTTTATAAGTTCTTCCTATATCAGTTATTTATAAATCATCTTCATCAGTGAAAATACCAAGCTGCCAAACGTTCGGCAGACCGACAAATACAGCTGCCAAAAATCCTAAAAAATAGCCCCCAGAACAAATGGAGAGGATATTTAATACAATTATTTACTGCTTATAATTGCTGCTTTACATGCCAGTGATATAAATAAATAATTCTACAATCAAAATCTATTCCTTAATTACAACAATAGGTTCTACAGTGATTCCAATATCGAATGCCGGCTCTAGACTCGCTTCGGGAATCGTTTTCTTTTCACAGAGTCTAAGATCGCTTTATGAATATATTCTGAATATGTGAATTCCGCTTCTAGGCGAAAATCCCGAAATATAAATCACAAATCAAAAACCTCGAAAGACAAAATCCCGAAAACAAAAATCTCGAATGACAAAAATCTCGATTGACAAAAATCTCGAAAGACAACATTTCGAAAACAAAAATCTCGAATGACAAAAATCTCGATTGACAAAAATCTCGAAAGACAATCTCCCGAAAACAAAAATCTCGAATGGCAAAAATCTTGAATAATCCAGATTTTGTAGTTATTAAGGTGTATACGTATTATACAGCGTGATTCACGTCAGAGTACGCGCCTGAAAGGTCAATAATATGCAATGCCACCTACATTTCCGCGTTTCCGCCGATTTCTAATATTTCGGATATGATTCTATTTAATTTTTATTTAAAAGTTACTATTTAATTTTTATTCTATTTAATTATAAATGTATACATTGGACATGCGCTGTGGAAAAAATTATACATTTAAGTTTAAATTGTGGGCAATTCATCTTAAAAAATCTACACTGTTGGTGTCAGCATATTAAGCAATACAATTTTGCTGCCGGACTATCACATCCCTGTAATGTTTCTTCTGTGCAATCATTTCTTCTCTGAATATATTGTTCAATTGTGATGTCATTTAGCTGCTGTTCCTTTTTTAAGCCGTCTGTCAATTTCCAAATGTTTGGATGGTTAGTTGCAACGACTTCGTTAAACCGCCTATGCCATCCTTCAACGTAATTGTTTGTTCGTGGTAAATTTTCTTGTACTGTGTTATGACGGTTCCACAAATCATACAGAAATGATTCTGGCAATTAAAACCATGTAGAAGAGGCAAGCCCTTTAATCCCTACAATTCTTTCTCTGAAACCTATATCTATGATTGGAAACGAATATTTACAATTCGAGATTTTTGTCATTCGAAATTTTTGTCGTTCGAGTTTTTTGTTTCCGGGATTTTGTATTTCGAGATTTTTATCATTCGAGATTTTTGTCATTCGAGATTTTAGATTTCGAAATTTTGTCTTTCAAGATTTTTGTTTCGGGATTTTCACCGGACATCGTGAATTCCCAATTCCAAAAGTTCCGAAAACTAAACCTGTATATATACTGAGGAATAGTATATTCTTTAACGAGTGTAGAATGACAGCTATTATTCACAAGGATGCAAATTCTGCCACGAGCCGAAGGCGAGTGACAGAATCATCCGAGTGAATAATAGCTATTCTGCACGAGTAGGAGACTATAGGTACTTTCTCTACGACTATTTCACAGGAAAATACAATTTTTGGTCCGAATAAGTATAATAAAAATTTTGCTTTAGATGGACATATGTCGGTTCACTAGCCACAACCATTTTACGCCGTGTACACCATTGTGTACACCATTGTGTACTGTTTCTGCGATTTCTTCGGCAGTAAATTAATACACGTCGTTTTCGCGGTTTCCGTTATTTCTGGTGGTGAACACATTTCAGCGTTTTCGCTGTCTGAATTATTCATACCTAGTTCTTACTGTTTTTACGAATACGAAAATTTAAAACTGTTTTTGACAGTTACTTCAAAAACAAGTGGGAGATCCTAAGCGCTAACATGCCACGCCCACTAGCTTCCGGTTCCGCAATTTATCGTTGGATTCTGATACAGAATCCCACTGAAATAGAGAACAGAATCCAACGGCAATGGAGAATATCTATCATTCTTCAACTGAAAAGGTATATGTAACGAATACATTATACGTGTACGTGGTATTTCCCCACTATATTTTTAATGAAAATTGATTCATTCATACATACCTTTTATAGCATTTAGAGTATCAGTTGTAAAAATGGGTCGCCAGAACAAGGGTGATCAAATTTTCAAGGTTCTAGTCATCAAATTGCGCTACTCACTTGACACGTTGACGATGAACTGCTGGCTTGGGAATTCCAAGCGTCGTTTTCTTACCTGTAAAAAGAAATGAAAAATTAGCGATTGAACACCCAACTAAAGATGCTTACGATCTACATTCGCAACTAATAAAAATTCCTATGCCTGAAACTTTGTACTTAAGAATTCCTTAGTGAAATTTCCATTTAAGCTTAAAAAGTGAAAAACTTCCATCGCAAACCCAATGCCGTTTCTAAATACTACACTAATAAGAAACATCTTCACAAGCGCGTTGTTTAATCAAGCTACTTCCTGAAAGAGTAATTTTAAAGGTAGTACATTTTTTTGCAGCAAATTAGGTTAAGAAGTTTTGCTAAGGAAGTTCCTTTTAAGATGGAACAACACTAATTAGTTTTCGGGACTACCCTGATAAAGTAGTAACTGTATTATGAAGTACTTAAAGGAAATAAAACGACACGTCGTTGCTAATTGAGTTCCTGAGACTAATAAAAATATATTAACCTAGATTTGTTCCGGTGTGCTTTGATAGTTAATTTGATTCCATTTCTCCCAAGTACTCTAGAGCAAAACGAGAACTTCATCGACACTAACTAAAATGCAATTTGAAATATGTTCCAAAGGAAGTAGAAAATATAGCCACAAATTAAAATATGGGATCTGTACAGTATTTAAAATATCTCTTAAAATAATTTCATAGGCACAGGTGTTGCAAATGGCACGGGTAATTTAGTTTCCAGCCATAACATCAGCGTTCCACATCTTCTATACGAGTTTCCCGGTTAGAAAATCAGTTTAAAGAGAATTTAGGCCAAAAGCTGTAACGAAAAACAATTTTCTACTTGGTTCTAGTCTATTAATAAGTACATTTTCTTTAGGGTATTTAAACTAACCTCACATTCTAACAATAAGAAAGTTCATTCCGTTTTAGTTCCACAACAATATTTACTAGAAATAGAAGTCGTCATGAAAATATAATAATATGCACTTAATATCCTGACAAATCCTTACCATCAAACAGCACAGTTTGTATTTAAATTTCATGAAAATCGTATTATTAAAAGTGCGTCAAATTGTTTGCTTTAATCTCGCAGTGGCGCTGATGCAAATTGTTAAAAAGCTTTTGCGTTCGGGGCTCTTTATTTACAAACAATTTAATTTGTGTACGACATTCTTTTAGCTTGTACTTCGGCTTCATTTTGCTCCTTATTTTATTTCAAACCTTTGCGTTCTCCTGACAGGTACGTCGATTATTTCCTGAGTATGATTAATATGTCATCGGTTTATCGATCGCCCAGTATATTACTTTCAATTGCAAGCAGTTTATCATTTGAATAAGACAAGTTAAAACAGTGCTAATTGCGCAAAATACTTATGATTTTTATTTAAAAATAAGTGAAATGAATTATTTGTATGTGAAACACATTTCAAATACATGAAGTAATTTTCTGATGTTCGAAATTAATTCATGATATATAATTAATTTCTAATATCAATATATCAATCGCCCAGTACTAAAATCGCATAAAACTGGAAATTTGCATTTAAAAAATGTGACATGAATTATTTATATGTGAAACAAATTCCAAATATGTAAAGAAATTTTCTGATGTTCGAAATTAATTCATAATATGTAATTAACTTCTAATATCAATATATCAATCGCCCAGTACTAAAATCCATTAAAACTTGTAATTTGCATTTAAAAATGTGACATGAATTGTTTATATGTGAAACACATTCCAAATGTGTGAAGTAATTTTCTGATGTTCAAAATTAATTCATGATATATAGGTAATTAATTTCTCATATCAATCGCCCAGTACTAAAATCGCATAAAACTTATAATTGTCATTTAAAAAATGTGACATGGATTATTTATATGTGAAACACATTTCAAATATGTGAAGTAATTATCTGATGTTTGAAATTAATTCATGATATATAATTAATTTCTTGTATTAATCGCCCAGTATTAAAATCCCTTAAAACTTGTAATTTGCATTTAAAAATGTGACATGAATTGTTTATATGTGAAACACATTTCAAATATGTGAAGTAATTTTCTGATGTTCAAAATTAATTCATGATATATAGATAATTAATTTCTCATATCAATCGCCCAGTACAAAAATCCCTTAAAACTTGTAATTTGCATTTAAAAATGTGACATGAATTGTTTATATGTGAAACACATTTCAAATATGTGAAGTAATTTTCTGATGTTCAAAATTAATATATGATATATAGGTAATTAATTTCTCATATCAATCGCTCAATACTAAAATCGCATAAAATTAATAATTTCCATTTCAAAAATGTGATATGAATTATTTACATGCGAAACACATTCGAAATACATGAAGTAATTTTCTGACGTTCGAAATTAATTCATGATATGGGATTAATTTCTCATAAAAATATATCAATCGCCCAATACTGAAATAGCATAAAACTTCTACTTTACATTTTAAAAATGTGACATGAATTATGTATATGTGAAACACATACCAAATATGTGAATTAATTTTCTGATGTTCGAAATTAATACATGATATGTAATTAATTTCTCATATCAGTATACAGGGTGGTCCAAAGTTTACCTTTCAAACTTTAGGGGCTGATAGAGGAGCTCTAAATAAGTAGAAAAGTCCATAAGACCTTACTTCCTTAGGTGCCTACTAACTAAGATACAGAGGGTTAAAGTTTTGCGAAAAACAAATGAT
>JABXWE010007173.1:0-27991 GCA_014611495.1 Limonius californicus
ATAAAAGATGTAATAAATTTCAAAACACATATAATTAACCTTTTGAGAATAAATGATGATACAAAAAAAAGACAGCAAATGGTGATATTATAGTTCACTACTACAAACGGTTAAATTGAACGTTCAAAAGGAGGAACTCGCCGCCTCTGGCTTACGGTATTCAAAATCTTTTAACAAATCTACGTGGCCAGTGGCGTCTGAGTTTACAAGAATAATACAACATGTAATTACTTTTTACAATTAACTGTAAAAAAAACAAACGACGACTGAAGGTCGCTTTTTGTCGCATAAAAGAAGGGTTCAATCCCTTGAATTTTGAAAGTTAAATGCGTAGAAGGTTCTTTTCAGAACACAAAAACTAGTTCTTTTTCCTTGGCTTTCGGTGAATGGGGTAGAGAGAGGCAGGCACAATTTTGTGGTGTTTTCAAGATGCAGGAAAATCTGCAGGCACAGTCTGGAGTGTTTTCTGGTCCGGAAAAAAAGGTAGACGATGACCTTCGGGAAACTTTGGAATGAAATATGCGCCGCTACGCCCCTGGAGATTAGATTGCTTCCAATGGGGTTCAGACGAGTAAAGAAACACCGCTCCAAGCACACTTCCACGGGTTTAATTCACTTGTATCCGAATAAATCGAAAGAACAATTACACTGGATTGTTCTGCACCAAAGCTAACACTGCTAATATTTATATATAATCCGATTCAGTCGAGATTCTTTTGTCTAACGTAGAAATATGGTACGGTAAATCTCAATTAGCAGATGAGACGCGAAGAACCCCGTTATCAGAATATACGTGGGTCGGTTTTCAAAGTCTAGCGCCTACTGGATTTCCCCCTCGTCGCAAAACATTTAAGCAAGCCTAATTTGTTCTAGTACAAAATCGACACGTGCGATTTCCGAGAAATTCTTAAGATGCAGTATCTGTAAGGCTGAGCGTTGTTGACAAAGGAATTCTAGGGAATATTTTTGGTCGCCGCTAATAAACATATCAAACGTTAGATTAAGTTTCGAAAGTGGCCTTCCATAAATAACGAAAACTGTAATCAACGTAAAAATGGCAATTAAAATAGAAATTTGATTCCTATGGAGCGGCAATTAAAATATTGCTCTAATACGGATGGAGTGGCACAATCAATGAACATAACAATATGTAGACATTAAGTTTGTAATGTATATGCTATAGCGACGATCATATTAGAACTTTACAACTTAAACAAGTTTAAATGCGGAAAACGCATTGGGTTTCTTGTTTAAAAATATTGCACTTGAAATATAGAAGTAAGGACTAAGGTATTTGCAGGTGTTATTTTAACTGCCTGATTTTTTATTATTAATATTTTTAAATATCCGTTAATTATTTTGAACAGGTTGCTCAGTAAGTCGTGTAAAATATTATACACTAAACTGCAACAACTAAATGTGAAATGTAAAATAACATCCATCTGAAAAGATTCATTTCAAATTTTTAACGTAACTTGTACATACAATGTTTGTAAGGTTGATAGTTACAATAGTTATTAACGATCTTCATAAAAGCAAAAAGAGAAAGTTTCAGTATGTTCTAAAGAATATGAGATACGGAGTATCCATTAAAAACAATATTAACCTTCTACTTCGTAATTTATATATTAGCTGTCATCCGTATTACATTTTGTCCAAGTTTTATCGTTTGATCTATTTATCATTCGTTATTATAATATTTTTTATATAAACATAAAATTTCTTTGATATGCGGTCTATTAAATAATTGTATGCATAAAGTTACGACAAGATATTAATTTTTTCTAAAACTATCGTTTATCTAAATCCTTGTAATCACAGTGTATTTGTGTTTGCATGAAAACATCATCAAATTAGAAAAGCCTTAAAAAATTTAAATATGTTCGAAAAATGCTGTCATATCACGAAATAAAGCCTTGCATGTCAGTTTTTTAATGGACGTAAATACCCAACTATTCAAATAAACCGTCTCAATAGTAAATAAAATCATTTAAAACCTGCGAATTTTTGTTTCATTCCTAAAATTCCAGTATTACCTTTTAATTGAGTTGGTACGCCGATTTTTTGTATTCCACGAACATTTTAGAATGCCCGGCTGGAAACAACCATGGTAAATTCTTTGTTCAATAGAACGCACGAAACAGTAGATATTGAACAACAATTTTGTTATTTTATTTACCTGACCAAATAGTGCGAGGTTTCATTTCAAATTTAATATTGATTTGATTTGCGAGGAATTCTCAAATTTTAGGATAGCCTCCAAATGTTTTGTCACGGAGGTTAAGGAAGTTGGAGCTCTCGAAATTTTTGATTTGTACGGATGTATAACATCGGCGAGATAGGAGCGCACCAATCCGGGGGTGCGAGGGGTGAACCGACCCGAGCGGCGGCATTCGGGGGCGACAAAATTCAGTTATAATATATAAATAAACGTAAATATATAGATAGTGACCATCAATTGTGTAGAAAATGAGGGTATTTACAGTTGACTGATTCTTCCCCAGCGAATCTGTGATTGCCCTACAACTGGGTTCTTTGCCAACAAATAATTGTGTTATTCCCTGTTTGTATTCCCAAATTGCAGAAAAAGAGGTGGAGAACTACAGTGATCGAATGTATTATATATTATGCAAGTTAATATTTGGCAGGGCAAAATTTGGCTTTCAGAGACTATAGTAATAAATTACATCAACGCAGTAACGGAAACGTTTTAAAACAAATTGAAATAATAATTGTTCAATTCGATAACACTAAGGATGAACATATTAGCTGCATTTAAAAAGATTCCAGTAAGATGCCACACTACTTAGGAGACAAAATCCAAAATTAAATAATTTCCCTGTCTGGTGAAAAAAAAAAGTAATATCATCAGTTTGTTGAAGTATTGTTTTTATATTAGGCAGTACCTGATATAAGTCACGAAGAGTAAATAATAATAGTGGTTCGCTTCGTATATGTGAATGATAAACTTGAAATCTGAAAGTATTTTCTGGGATTTTGTTCAATTTCAGATACAATTGGAGAAGGTTTAACGACAATGAGGCGGCCGTGGGCTAGAGGTTAGCGCATTAGACTTCTACGCTGAAGGTCTTGGGTTCAATTCCCAGTACCGGAAAAACGGATTGTTAACGGCTGTTCTCCCTCGCAAGACAACGGCAATCCAGCGAGGTATTCTGCCTAGTAATATTTCTCTGGAGTAGAAGTGTTAACACTTTCCGTGGTTCGGAGACCACGTTATGCTGTAGGTCCTCTATGTCTGTGGCACTCTAAACCCGCAAGACAGGCACAGGAGAGAAGATCGCTAGGTCTCGTAAAAGATAAAGCACTCGAAGAAGAAGAAGAACGACAATCGTTGTCAATTCTTTAACAGTGAGAACGGTGGAATTTAGTGCAGTCTTTGTTAATTAAAATCAAATCAGATAAGTTCGCCTGTTCGACACTAATTTGGTACAATATTTTAACAAAAAATAATATTATAAATATGGCACTGCAATAGTTCGAGATCGTCTCATTCCAAAAATAAAAAAAAATGCTTAAGCGAATTAATGATTATTTGAAACAGCAAGGAATAAGCAATAGTTTTCAAGTCACTTGCAATGGGAAACCAGCGAGGTATTCTGCTTAGTAAATCTTCTCTAGAGTAGAAGCGCTTACACTTCCCGTGGTTCAGAGCCCACGATAAGCTATAGGTCCTCTATGCCTGTGCCCCTTTAAACCCCAAACATAGGCATAGGAGAGAAGATCGCTACGTTTTGTTAGAAATGAAGCACTCGAAGAGGAATTTTTACTGAAGTATATAAAACATTTTCCCGACTGTTTAATAAAATGTATACCTACTCGATACATGTTTATGCTGTGTTATATGAAGTTTGATTTAGAGATTTAAAATATTTAGATAACTTAAAGCTATTTTATGCTTGAAACCTGAAAAATAAATTGTTAAAACCAAATAAAGGTCATGCTCAATTAGTGTTTGTTATCTCCGTTGATTTTATTTGGGTTGATCTGGTGTCTAGACTTTGAATTCTCTGTTTCATTTTGCTTGTTCGTAGTCGTAATAATTGTATGAAGGCATTAGAGGTATTTATCAAGCTTTACTGTGAGTTTCTCACCGGGGAAAATTGACCTTCCAATTGTATATTCTTCTTGTGAGTAATATTTGGATATGGGTGCGAAGAACATTTTAATATGATCTTGATAATCATTAATTGTACATTAATAATATATGTAAGGTGATTTATCTTTAGAATAAATATGAATTCAGTAAAAAAAATAATTGATAGGTCGTGTGAGGTGTCAAAACATTTATTTTTAAATAAGGAATATGGCTGAAATTTCAGTTTTGATGGAAACGATGTTTTCAAATAATTATATAAATATTTAAGATTTGATTAATTTGTGTTAATTTCATTCTGTTTTCCCATTGGTTGAAGAAGTCACATGCTTTTTGTAAAATGTACTCATTTTTGTTTGTATTATGCTGTTGCCATGGTTACTTGTTAAAAAAAGAAAAACCAACGGGGATTGCCATGAAAATCTCAACGTGAACAGACGCTCGTTTGGCGAGTCAATTAAAATTGTAAATTTTTGTGTTGATTATATCCTGTTTGAATAAAATTATGTTTTTAAGTGTTACGGTTCAAATCAGCGTTATTTGTTACTTATTTGTGTGAAAAATTGATAAAATTTGGTAAATTAGCCGAAATTCAACTATTTGGGGCGGTGTATCAAAGTAGCGTAAGTAGACTTCAGTTATTTTTTCCGACATGTTTTGTTTGTATCTGCGTTTGACGTTTAAAACGTCAAAAAATTTTAAGGTTAGGAATCATCTACACGTTGGAAAAAGTTTAATACCTATTAATTATTTGGCAGATATTTGCATCATATTCTGGAACTGCAAATGAAATAGCAATCGCATTTAATTTAAAATAAATTAAACCAAATAAGTAAATTCGAATCAACAACAATTTGAAAAGTTAAGCAAGTTTGAGGTTAACAATTTAAAAGAAAATATGAACGTGCAACGTAATTATGAGTTTATTGGTATATTTCAACATCTGAAGTAATAAGCAGTAAATAATATTTGGCTTAATTACCTTGTGAAATGATTTTACGAAGATATTCATTCCAAAGTTTTTATGTGAGGAACTTAGAAAAAAGAAACAAGTGATGAACTTTCGTTTTGAAGTTCAAGATCAAGGAGTGCAATCCTAATTTCATTTAGTGAATTTTACAAACGCTAGAAGAAAATAAGCAACTGCTTCTAAGTGAAAAGGTGAGTCCGTTTGAAAGTGCTTTGTTAAATTAGACCTTACTATTTAGTTCATGTAACTTTGTCATTTAATCTTTAAAGTTGTTTGACGTTTTATAAGAAAAATCTAGATAATTCGATAAAATGTAATTCATTTCTCTGTTGCATCCATATTTTATAAGTTCATGTTTACTACTTTGTATCCTTCGCATTTTTCAGTTAACCAGCGCAAGAATTTAAAGGTTATACAGCAGTTGCCAAAATTTATATTATAAACCCTGAGATAAGAGTTCTCTTAAAGTTTGAATGTTTGACGTGTGCCCTATGTGTTGTTTCAACAACTTATCTAATAATATTGTAATATTTTTTACATATGAAAGGGAGATCATCTTTATTACGGGTGCAAGTAAACCAACATTCCCCCTTTTTTCAAATAGTATTTTTTGTCGCTTCAGTGTAGGGCTCATATGTAGGTCTCTCAATAAAACATAATATATATATATACAGGGTGTTTTGAAATTCGTGCCCACGGACTGTGGGATGGTGTTATGCGACAAAAACTAAACAAAAAGTTCCTCTACCATTTTTCCATCAGACCACTATTTTTCGAACGCGGTTTTAAAAATCTGAAAAGCGCAGAAAAAAGTGTTGAATCTCAACTTATGAGTGTTTAATCAATTGGTTAAATTTAATAATAACAAATTTTAAAAACAGAAGAAAATTCAAACTATAATTATGACGAGTACGTAATTTACAGCATTTGTTCAAAATGACCGCCATCTGCTACTCAACAAGCTTCAGCACGTCGTTGTACTGCTCGAACAGAGTTGCGTACCATCTCCGGTGTTATTTCTCGCGCTGCCTGAAACACGCGGTTTTGCAGCTCATTCAGACTGGCCACTGGTGTTTTGTAGACCAACGATTTTAGGTAACCCCATAAAATGGCGTTAGATCGGGCGAACGAGGCGGCCAAGCAATTGGACCGCCTCTGCCAATCCAGTGGTCAGGAAAATAATGGCCGAGGTAGTCACGTACAATTAACGCGAAATGAGCGCCCACTCCATCGTGCAAAACCACGGGTTTCAGGCAGCGCGAGAAATAACACCGGAGATGGTACGCAACTCTGTTCGAGCAGTACAACGACGTGCTGAAGCTTGTTTAGTAGCAGACGGCGGACATTTTGAACAAATGTTGTAATTACGTACTCGTCATAATTATAGTTTGAACCTTCTTTTGTTTTTACAAATTTGTAATTATTAAGTTTAACCAATTGATTATAAACTCATAAGTTGAGATCAACACTTTTTTCTGCGATTTTCAAATTTTTTAAAAACCGCGGAAGCTCAAAAAATAGTGGTCTGATCAAAAAATGGTAGAGGAACTTTTTGTTTAGTTTTTGTCGCATAATACCATCCCACAGTCCGTGGGCGCGAATTTCGAAACACCCTGTATATATACACGGTGAGTTTTTTCCGATGTTTAGTATCGGGATCTCGGAAACTAGCGGAGATAGAGAGACGATTAAATGGGGAAAGAATTGCAGTTTTACGAGCTCAGTTTAGTGAGCTTTTTGTTTTTTGGAAAATATGCATGGCTAACTAGATATCTCGCAAAAATATTTTTTTTGTTATTTCGTATGGTGCCTATGGCTCTGTTATTATTGACTTTAGAAAAAATGTGTAAAGGAAAAAGTTGTAGATAATTATGTGCTTAATAATATAGTCTAACCGAATTTTTTATTTAAGCTATAATTTTTGAGTTGTGACACAAACTTATGTTTGTTCTAATGGAAACTATAGTCGGCCATGACTTTATAAAAAAGGCCCTTTTTCAATGATTCTAATGATATAGCAGTTGAATAGCATTTTTTTTATTTTCATTTTCGAACTGTTCAAGTAGTACGCTATGGAAACAATTGATGGATGCTGACGACAATTACGATAGGTGCAAATCATTGAGTTTCTAATTAATGTTGAATGAGGTTTCGTAAATTATCAATATGAATTTTTCTAATCAAGAAAAGCGTGATATGATTGAGTGTTATATTTTGTGCTATAAAAATGCCGTACAAGTTGCACAACAGTATTTCGAATGGTATTTTGACCTTCGCCAGCCTTCTCTATCTACCTTTAAGAGACTGTATGCTAATTTGGGAGAGTTTGGTTCTTTCTGTAAACCAAATAATACTGCAAGAGGCATTAATGAAGAGGCAGAGGTAAACGTATTGGCACGTGTAATGCAAATTCCATCGATTTCAACCCGAGAAATTGAAGCGGAAGCCGGCACGTCACAACGTACTGTTGTACGAGTACTGAAAAAGCATAGGTTTTATCCCTGTAAATGATCAGTTGCCCAAACTCTACACCCTGATGATTACAATAAGCGTATTGAATATTGTACATGGTTCACTAACATGTGTGAAGCTGACCCACAGTAGATTTAAAGTTTTGTGGACGGATGAAACACGATTTACAAACTGCGGTATGTTTAATAGACATAATCAACATTTATGGATGCAAGAAAATCCGCAACATGATGAACAGAGACCCAAAGTTAAGTTTGGATTTAATGTTTGGTGCGGCGTCATTGGTTCAACAATTTTTGGTGCGTACATTTTGTATGGTACGATAACTGGTGATCGTTATCTTCACTTTCTGCAGAATTATTTTGATAATATGTTAGACGAATTACCCTTACAGACACGTGGTATGCTCGAATGGTTTCAACACGATGGCGCACCGCCACATAATCAGCTAACGGTACGAAATCATGAAACATTCCCAAACTAATGGATAGGAAGAAACGCGCCGGTTGCATGGCCACCTCGATCCCCGATCTGTTTGTTTTAGATTTTTATTTATGGGGAATGGTAAAAGATAGTGTGTATCATAAGTCGTACGACACAGTAGATGACCTTAGAGAAGCTGTACTAGAAGTTTTTGCTAATATTGATGGACGTTCCGTTAGAAAAGCAACAAATTCGGTTTTGAAAAGGTGTAACATGTGCATTACCTATCATAATGGTGGACCTTTTGAACATCTTTAGTCTTAAATACTTTACTTATTTTAATTACGTTGTTTTGGTACTACTTTATTTATATTTTAATTTTCTTTATTGTTTCTTAATGTATCGTTTGTTTTAATTTAAAATTGTAACTCCAATGGAAATAAACATTTCACATCAAAATAATTACGTTTATAATTTCAAAATTAAAAAGAAAAATTTTAATAACTAACTTGAATTTTATTATTAAACACGATGTGCATCTATCAATTGTTTCCATAGCGTACTACTTGAACAGTTCGAAAATGAAAAGAAAAAGAATGGCCATAATTTATTTATTTATAAAAATAACTATGTCAAGTGGTATATCATTAGAATCGTTGAAAAAGGGCCGTTTTTATAGTCATATAGCCGACTATGGTTTTCATTAGAAAAAACATAAGTTTGTGTCACAACTCAAAAGACTATATTATTAAGCACATAATTATCTACAACTTTTTCCTTCAAACATTTTTTCTAAAGTCAATAACAACAGAGCCATAGGCACCAAACGAAATAAAAAAAAATTATTTTTGCTAGATATCTAGTTAACCATGCATCTTTTCCAAAAAACAAAAAGCTTATTAAATTGAGCTCGTAAAACTGCAACTTTTTCCCCATTTAATCGTCTCTCTATCTCCGCTAGTTTCCGAGATCTCCATACTAAACATCGGAAAAACTCACCTTTTATTTTTCTCTACAACTTTTATATAACATGTCGTACGCCTAAAATCACCCGTTTTTGAGGTACGCACCTTTTTTTTAAATTTTTGTGCTACGCACTATAATAATCAAGATACCTGCATGGAAACAATCGCGGTGGGTCGGAAACGAATTCATGCCAAACGTCTGCCAAACGAAGTAAGGGTCAGAGGGGACTACCTCTTGAGTGATTGGCCGTGGGGCCATTGGGGGCTGCTGGTAAAAGTGTGGAAGGTGATTTAAAATTGTGCAATCTTAATGCTTCGTGGATAATTTAAATCATCCTCACCTACAAAAAAATTTAGTTAGCTTTCTGCGATTTATTTTGGTGTTTTACTAAATTATCATTGGGTCTAGCCCAGAGTAATTAACATTTTACAAGAAAATTGATACGTTACCCGCCACCTGCAGCTTTCGGTTTCTACGTGCTGTACGAAGTTGGAGACAATCAGCCACCGAAGGGAAGGTTCGAGCTTCTGGGGAACTTCCGAATACGTGTCAAAAGGTACCTACATGAGCTGCTAACCTATTTGGATGCCATCTGCTGCCGCGTTCTCCATAATCCTGTTCAGAAAGCTCCAACGACGGAAGGTCTGATTTCCCAATTTTTGTTCTTTATCTTCGTGCGACCGTATGCAGGAAGCTCCGGTACCCGTTAAATCTAGCTAAGCATATTCCAGAGTCAACGGGAAAGCCGATACTGCGTATATTTTGTATTTTTAATTTTTTGGGATTATCTACCGTTTTGAACATTATTATGTATTGGCAACTGGTCACTTACCTTCAATAGGTGCATCCAGCTTAATTTTCTTCCTGTTTTGTAGCTGTACTCTTATCTTTAATTAAGATTGTGTTGTTGTTCCATGCGGCACAAAATTTGTAAAAAAACTTTTTTTGTGCGCACCAAATTCAGACCGCTGTCAGTTGTGACTGTGTCTATTTTCACGGCTGCGTGACAATTGCAATTTAGACAATTGGAAACGTAATTTGTTGATGAGCAAAATTCCTTGTATTATAGGACAATTATGCGGATTGATTAATAGCGATAAACGATTCGGTTTAGCGCTACCGTTTACATTTTACGCGTTGGTTAAGCTGACTTAACGCCAGGCCTTCAGTCATATCACCAGCTTCCGGAAACTCGTATTCGAACATTAATTATTATTTAGCTTTGTGGATTTTTAGATCCGTTTATTTTCAGATAGGGGTTACATCCGCTAAATTGCTTTCATTGTCATACTTCATTCGCCTGAGAACTTTCCCTCAATTCGAGTTTTCTCGGATTATTTTTACTTGTTGTCTAAATAATAAAAAATAATATTGTAACTTACTTCAGCATTTTGTATTTTCTGTTTTTACCCAATTAAAATGATGACAAATTTTGAGTCAGTTACAAATTATGGTCTTAGCTCAATTCTGGGTTACTTCCTTATGTATTTAGTTTGTGGTTTATGCAGCTTAACTGATATTTACTGTGGTTTCACAGAATTTTTAGGCATTCATTAAGTTGGGTCAGATATTGAGTTTACCATTTGGTTATTTATTGCTGTCCACTATGCAGGGCACTATTTACTTTATAAATAACTTTTGATAACTTGGGCTTCGCCTTAGAATTGTAGGGACACTCATATACAGATTGTGCGACTAATTTATTATTTAACTGTTATATTTAGGACGGTTTATATACAGGGGGTACAAAGTTGTTTTAACTTTATTATTATTACGTTTACTGTTCATTTATTTTTCATTACATAGGTGTTCATGAAAATTTCTTTTATGTAACATTTATAAATATAGAGGCTTTATTTACCATATTCACTTGTTTTATTCTTCGTGGTAAGAGTTTACCCTTACTTGGATCCGTTAAGGTAGGTCATGAGAATCGCTGCACGACGATTGGTGAAGGATCTTGGCGACCTTTTGAGAATTTTGTTGTCGATTCAGCAACACCCGTTTCGCAGACGAGTTAGCCGTGGTAAACTCACCGAAACGGTGCAGTGAGTTACCCGTGGGTAATAATTCGGTGTTTCAGGTCTGTTATGAAAAGTTTCGTCTTTTGTCCAGTCGTTACCCCTGTGGGGATAGTGTGAAGATTTAATGTAACAGGATACAACGAAAAATACTAAGAAAAAAGACACATAATCATCGATCATTCCTCACAACTGGACGGATTTTGAATAACTCATTTTGATTTAACCGTACACATCGATCAATGCCTATACAGTGTTATTGTTTCATCTGTTGATGTGCTGATAAGTACTGCGACTTTGCTGTACAGACCTGTCGCGGTCCCTCCACTTGCGTTGAAATGGTGAGTGATCGGAACTTGGTTTGTGGATACGCCTCGTACATATTACAAAAACTTTACCATTGCAAATCTTTTATTATTTGGAATAATACAACAATATTTGACATGCAGGTGTCCAAGAGGACCACAAAACGTGCGGCATAAAGTAATTCGTGTTTCCGTGACCTGGGGGCGGCAGCAATAAGGAAAACTCTTGTAGTAACAACTTTTACAAAAATGTTACCTGTCTTAGATGTTTGGACGTGTGTTCTGCGTGTGCCGTGTTGGATAACAGAATAGAATAGTTAAGTGGTTGAAATTTAAATTAAACACTCAGTTTTTCAATGATGTGATTGAAGCAATGGTGAAAACTAATAAAATCAATTTAACGAGGGGACTGTACTAAAAATGTAAAGTTTTTATAGTAATTAAATAGATAGTTTTTCAAAAATAATATGTCACTGAAGAAAACAAAAATATGATAAAGCAATTTAGCGAACTGCAACAGAAGTACGATAAATTAGAACAAGAAACTTACAAAATGAAATTAGCCTTGGAAGATGATAAACTTTATGCACATAATGAAATATCGTCGTAGAAGGACTGCAAATGAATATCGGAGAAAATGTTTTAGATATCGTTCTGAAGATTGGCAATTTCATCGGCTTAAAGTTAGAAAAAGGACGTAAGAAAACTGACAATTTACAGACCAATAAGTTTATTATCGCAAGTGCATATAAATAATAATAAGAAAGTTTGATTTTATCAACCATCTGAACAGGCAGGAATTCGCAAAATACTTAGAGATAAAACCACAGAATATAATTGACCTATTGTAGCGGCCCGTATTTGCGATTCTGTTCGTCTTCGTACAGACAGTTGAACTTTTGGACATTACGCTTATGATTTTAATTGTTAATTTATACTCGCATATATATTTAATGTTAAATATAACTGCTAATAAATTTTAGTTGGCGTTTGAAAATCACGCCGCATTGATCTTGAGAACTGCCGTTCCGTGTTTAATTTTTTGTCTAGGGTCTGTCCTTTACCAGTAGACCTAATTTATGAGGGCAACGATCATAAAGTAAACATGAACATTCATATACGATGAATGGAATGACAAGACAGGTACCCATTCGGTGGTTGAATTTTGTATTCCCTATTTGAAACATTCCTTTTCAGCGTGTTCTTCTAACTTTGATTTAGTTGATCTGAAGTACGTAAGCGATTCAATGATAGCTGCCTTTAACGCGGTCTGTTACTATGATAAATGGTTGGGTTGGTTTAGTCCATCATCTCGTTAAATTATTACATGTTTGTTCAAATTTGTGTTGCTTCTAAAAATGGGGTGCACGTGGAGTAGGTTCTCACGATGTAGCACCCACTTTTTGGCCTATAAAAGCAGAAGTATGTTGTTCTGAAGGGATTCTTGATCTAAACGTCAAGAGGTCAAGAGGCTTTGAGGCATCTCAGCAACTTACAGGTTTCCCCTTGACGACTGCGCTTTGAGGTATCTCAGCTGCTGAGTCATGTTCCATTAACCAATCACCTGCCCAGCACTTTGGGGTATCTCAGCAGCTTACGGGGTTGCCCTTGACGATTGCGCTTCGAGGTATCTCAGCTGGAGCTTTAAGTTCCTTAATCATTCACCTTGCATCTTCAGAAAACCACCCTGTACACAGGCCTGTAGCTTTATCTTCATTCTTTTGTTTTACTGAGCAAATAATTTAAATTTCCTCCAGTTTCCTACACTGAACAGGTGAATCCCGGGGGTAGTTTATTTGTACTGCCTGCAGTTGATAATTAAGTTAATAAAAACCATTAAACTTTTCTGGTGATTTATTTCACGCATTTAGCTCAACTACTCTAGATTCGAACCTAAGACGATCACGACGAACAAAAGATAAACACAACACAAGGGTCCGTAACGTTACACTATCTGCTTAGCTTTTGTAGACTACGAAAAAACATTTAATAGTGAGGAGCATTGGGTTATAATGAACGGGTTTTAAAACAGAAGAATACATTGCAGAGACTCCACATCAGTGGTTCTTAACCGGTGTTCCTCTAGACACTAGTGTTCCGCAGAATATCGTTTACAATTAGATGATGATGATGATTCTATGGATCGGAGCAAGCTCCTGCACTTAGGCCACCAGGGCCCATTGTGCTCCCTAGGGGTTGCAAATGAGTTCACTCCCTGAACAGGTCCGTCGCTTCAGCGAAGGACAGAATCCTGTTCAACGGTGTGTCTTGAATGTCTCTTGGTTCAAGAAAGGGAGATCCAAGGTGTTTGTGTCTTAAGGCCGCTAATGCCTTGCATTTGCAGAGGACATGTTCAGAGGTGTCCTCTTGCTCTTGACATTTACTGCACTGGTTGTTTAGCACAATCCCTATAGTGTGGAGATGACTGTTCAGGTGTCCGTGGCCTGTAAGGAGGCCCGTTATTATCCTGATTTGTCTTCTGTTTAGATTCAGAATATAGTCTACCGGTTTAGGCGTAGGGTTCTTGATAAAGGCTCTAGCTTGTCTGGGTGCGAGTCTGGAGGTCCAAGCGTGCTGAAATTCCGCTTTTGCGTGATTCCAGATCTCGTGCCTCACATGTTTGGAGGCTATTCCAAAAGCTGGCTCTGGACCTAATAAAGGTTCAGAGGCCCCAGCCACAGCTAGGGCATCAGCTTCCTCATTGCTACTTATTTCACTATGGCCCGGAACCCATATGATTTTCATGTAATTCTCAGCTGAGAGTTTGACGAGAGTGGCTCTACATTCTTCGACAAGCCTAGACCCTATCTTGGGAGATGTTAGGGCCTTAATGGCCGCTTGACTGTCCGAGCAAATATAGTTGTATTTACCTCTTTGATTTCTATTGAGGTTTTCGTTTGCACAGGCAGTAATCGCGAAGCTTTCTGCCTGGAAGACCGGAGGATATTTGCCTAGGTCAAATTTTAGTTTGACCCTGGGCTTGTCTCCATATACACCGACGCTGGTACCTTTTCTATTCCGTGACCCGTCTGTATACCAAACTAGGCCACCGGGTTTAAGAAAGGGCCGATCGTCCGAGAACCATTCATCCCGGAGAGGGATGTGAACCTTGTAGGGTATGCTAAAGGAGAAGTACGAGGTCATGCCATCACTTCCCATTGAAGAAACGGGAGTGGTCGCCTTCAACTTGGAGGCAACTCTGGTACGTCCTACGTTTTCCTGAGTCGGTTTCCATTGCTCCATACACATCAGCCTATGCGTTGCCGCTCGAGCCTCGGCCTCAATCACAAGCTGAAGGGGCGCGAGTCCCAGCAGCACTTCCATGGCCGCTGTCGGGGTTGTTCGCATTGCGCCCGTAATGCCCAGACAAGCTGATCTTTGTACGCGGGCGAGTGTCGTCCTTGTGGTGGGCAGTTCTGATCGTGGCCACCAGGCCACCGTCTCGAATGTGGCGGTCTACCAGTCTTTCCTGCACTTTCAGTAGAAAGGAGGTAAGGCTGATCGGTCGAAATGCCTTTGCCTGGAAGTAGGAGTCTTTACCTGGTTTAGGTAAGAATATAACTTTGGCAGCTCACCATGGAATAGGGACATTTCCCATGGCAATACAGCCACGTAATATATGGTACAGAGGCATAACTAGCATTTCCCGTCCCTCCTGAAAGAGAGCCGGGAAGATACCGTCAGGGCCTGCAGCTTTAAAAGAGGCTAATGTTGAAATCGCCCATTTTGTGCGATCAAACGTTACGATTTTAGAGGCTACTTTCCAATCATTAGTCGTTGGTCTAATCTGGGGACCCTCCATAGATGGCGTATCGTGAGGGCCCAGATTCCTGGAGTCAGGGAAATGGGTCTTCAGAAGGAGCCCTAGTACCTCCTCATTGGATGTACAGTAGTCACCATTGGGAAGTTGTAGGGCACCCAACCTGCATCGAGGTTGTTTGGCGAGGACCTTGCAAAGCCTTGCTGCTTTCGGCATACTCTATCCCGTCGCAGTAGGCCTTCCAGATGCTTCGCTTAGATCGTCTTATAGCGTTCTTGTACCTTTGTTGAGACAGTTTATGGTGTTCCCAGTCATCAGGTGAACGAGTGCGTTTGGCTATGTTGAATAGTCTACGGGTTTCTTTACTTATGTTATGTTTCTGTAATCAACGGATTGCAACTGAAAACTACAAACCTTTCTTTGTCGGACTTCACAAAAATATATTAACAAATTAGAAAACAATAAGAAATTTATAAACACATGTTAGCATTCTGTATGTGTTCATACAATAGTGTTGAGATTCAATAAAATTAGGTATTGAACTACTGGGACGTCGGTGGAGTAGTGCGGATACGCACTGCCACTCGAGGTCACAGCGAAATGTGGCCCATTGGCTGGGGTGTTTGAATCCCGATTGGGGCGACCGCATTTCGCTTAGTTAAGTTTAGGGTGCATGTTGCATGAATGTTTAGTGTGTAAGGGACGCCCGCGCCCCCCCTGAAGTAATGCCAAAGCGGTTTCCAGGGGGGGCGGGGCGGTAGTATGAATAAAGGAGAAAAAAAGGTATTGAATTACTACTGTTTGCACAGAAAAGCACAAGTTGCAAAAACATATCCGACATCACAAAAATCAGCATTAGGCCAAGTAAAAATGGTAAATTACATCAAGTCAAGACCTTTAAAAACATGGCTATTTAACAAACTTTGCATATCTATGGAAGTTCAGCACGAAAATTTGCATTTGCACATTGAAATAACATGGTTTTCCATGGTTGCTGTACCGAATTTTAGAACTTAGGAATAAATTGTTGCCTTTTTTTCCAAAATGAAGGTACAGATGCTTTTGTAAACTGTCTTCAAACTAATATTTGATGTCTTAAATTCACATATTTAACCTATATTTTTAATTACATAAATAGCGTTAAAAAATAAAAATATTTTGATCCCTACTGACCAATTATCAATAATTCAGAAAAATGTGTATCTGCGGAAAAACCTGATATCAAAAAACAATACGGTAGATATGTTTTCTTCGCTTCATAACAAAAATGTCGACGAAATTACTTTCCTTACGAGAGAAATTAAATTATTGGAAGATTGCAAATTACTTCTTTTCCTTAAATATAGCATATTATGACAGTTTAAACATCGAGTTGCGACTTTCCGTCAAAAGAAGAAGAATTGCTTGCTATCTCAACGGATCGTACTCTAAAAATGAAAGTCTCTGAAACAAATCTTAAGGAACTCAGCTCTTTCCACAAGGGCACTGAAAATTTTTGCTACACTTTTCAACATCATATTTGTATAAGCTCGATTTCTCAACGTGAACCAATATAAAAATTAAAAACGCAAAAGATTTTGGACAAAGAAATGAGGGTAGCTATATCGCATATTAGACCTGCTATTGCTGCAGTCTGCAAAACCCGACAAGTTCAGGTATCGCAGTGAAATTTATTTAAGGAAATTCCATTTTTTAAACGGTTATTTTAGTTGCAGTTTGTTCAAGGCCGGACGTTCGGGCACAGCGGACGCATCGAGTCGAGCTCTGCAAAGACAGTTTAAAAATCGCGGCAAATAAGCTTATTAAGCTTATTTAGTGGATATGTGGGGTACATACCCGCGTTTAGTGTGCGATTTTGGGAACGGGACAAAAAAGCAAGTGGTCTAGATTGAATTAGATTGGATTATATTATATATTATATTATATACGGTTTGAAGCGTCGGGAAAAATTCCGTGAACGGTGCGAGAAGCGGTCGCATTCTCAGAAGGGCTATCTGCGTCGAGCTAAAAATAGATTGGGACGAACCCATAATGGCTTGGATGTACAGGCCGCACAAAAGTCACGGAACATATTTCAAATGTCAGCTTGGTAAAATAATTTCCCTAACTATAACATTTCTTTTATTCGGGAGTATCTCAAAAGATTAATAGGGCAGTTAGATCAGCGGTTAACCTATAGTTAATTTAATTACGCATCAGCTGAGTCATTAAATTAGGTTAGTTCTCGGGAAAAATTAATTAGCGAGACTCTAAAAAATTTCGGGGTAAGCAATTAAGTGCAAGTGCGAGGGGATACGAATCGAGGAAGGAAGATGGGAGGAATAACTACACCACTCGGCGAGCTACCAAAGGTGGAAGAATATCAACCGACTGAGAACACAACAAAACTGAGGGAGCTGCAGGACAAAAGGCAGAAAAAATAGCTAAGTGATTCATCGCGTACATAGCCTTTTGTAGTTTTGTGTAGTCCTTGCAGCCGGTAGCGGTATTGGTAGTCTAATGTGAAAAAAAAAACCCCGAAACTTTACTCTTCCTTAATCCCTTTTAATTTAATTAAAGTTACCCTACCTTAGTTAACTAATTAATTAGTAGTATTTTGTTTATTTTGATTAGTCAAAAAATTGAAATTTTGAAAATTGTTATCTGGTGGGCCTCGGATAGGTATTTAATAACCTTAAATGCTGTTGTGACGTGATAGTACAAGGCCTACAAAACCTCAATTTTGGTTTAGGGATGAATGTTTTATTGCTACAAAACACTTTTGGGTGTAAACATTTTGCATGCAGGAGTGTTGCTATGAATTGTATTAAGTTTTGATGTGCTGGGCGTCGGATACATATTTAACAAACGTAGATATTTCTTTGGAGCGATAGTAACAGGCCCACAAAACTTTCATTTTAGTTGGTAAAATAAGGATATTATTGGTACACAAATTTTAGGTATAGCCATTTTGCATGTAAACGTGTTGCTAGGATTTGTACTAGATCGTTTATGTGATGGGAGTCGGAATGTATTTCATGTATTAAACGGCTCACTGCATTAAGAAGTAAACGCTGGGGACATATTCTAAGAGGACCGGCCGGCCATCCTCCACAGCCGGAGTATGCCATGCGGGCAGAGGAAATGCAGATCGGAAGACCGTGCTACGCGTGGAGTACATCATTGGGGGGTGGAGGATATGAAAAGCGCCGGCATATCTAAGAAGACATGGGAGGACTGGGCACGAAGAAGGGAAGATATCCGAAGAGAGATAGGAGGAGTGTGCGCACTGGCTGAAGAGTCCGCTCAAGAGCTGACTGAGGAGGGACAGGATGGCGAGGAGGAGGAGACAGTAAAAGGGTGAGGAGGGGGAGGGCAGAGGAGAGGGAGCGAAGCAAGTACCAGTGGGAGAGAAAACGATGGCTATCTAGCTGTCAACGGTAGAGGGGAAGGTTAGGGATACGAAGGAAGTACAATCCAGAATCGACCTTCCAACTACGGGGTAAAACAGTGGTAATCAGTGCGGCAAGTATTAAGTAGTTAATTAGTCGTTAGGACACTAAGATAGGAGCACTCTGTTACCTTAAAACAATGGCCAGATGGGAGATACGAACAAGGTGAAACTTTGATACCAGGGTTTATTGGCGTCAAAAGCATAATCGCATAATGGATAGTGTGATTAAGTTTGGGAGTAAATATTAAGTAGGTTATTAGTTATTAGGAAACTAAGAGATGTGCAATTAGTAACCTTAGAACGATACATATATGTGAAATAAGAACATTGTGAACCTTCAGTAACCTTAGAACAATACATAGATGTGAAATAAGAACAAGGTGAACCTTTGATACCAAAGTTTATTAGGGCCAAATGTATAATCGCATAACGGGCAGTTTAACCAAGTTTGGGAGTAAATCTTAAGTAGGTTATTAGTCATTAGGAACCTAAGAGATGTGCAGTCAGTAACCTTAGAACAATAGATAGATGTGAAATAAGAACACAGTGAAACTTTGATACCAAAGTTTATTAGGATCAAATGCATAATCGCATAACGGACAGTTAAACTAAGTTTGAGAGTAAATATTAAGTAGGTTATTAGTTCTTAGGAAACTAAGAAATGTGCAATCAGTAACCTTAGACCAATAGATAGATGTGAAGTAAGAACAATGTGAAACTTTGATACCAAAGTTTATTAGGCTCAAATGCATAACCCCATTCATGCGTAGCTTACTAACTACCTGGTGTTGCAGCAGCGGTGTCTTGCGGTATGCATTACAGACATGCTAACGTTGTGTAATGCCCTACCCGATCCCACCCTATCCCGTAAATTCCTACCCACCTACTGACATGGGGTGGGCCTGGCGTATCCAGGATCGACCCTCGAATCAGCTCCATGTCAGATGATGATGATGATAATGATGATTTTAGTTGCAGTTTGTTCAAATATAATATTTAAATTAATGCTACCTTTTTTTACTGATATGTAATCTCTAATCTATAATTTTTTAATTAAAAGTATGTTTATTTATATTATTTGTTCCAAGGTATATACAAGAATGTTACGTCTACTGTTAGTTTACAGAAAGATTCAAAACAAATCTAAATTGGGAAAGGAATAAGACAAGAAGATAGTATATCTCCGAAATCGTTCACAGTCGCACTGAAATATGTGTTCAAAAGGCTGAAATGGGAAGACAAAGGAATAAATATAAATAAGGAAACACTAAATATAATTTAAGATTTACCTACGACATAGTGCTGATCACAAACAAATTTGAAGAGCTGCAGTAGATGTCCGAAGAATTAAATACAGAGTCGCAAAGTATATTGAGAATAAATACAGATAATAGAAAATACTTGTCACGCATAATTGAAAAAATCAAGGACGGGTGACAATAGATAAAGAAATAGAGAAGGTTGAATATTACATTTATTTAAGATAAAGAGTAGGTATCCAAAGAAATATTGTAACGTTCTCGCGCCTAACAGAAGGCCACCCGTTTTACATATTTAGGAATTTCTAATATTTCGAAGTTCGTTCAAGCAAGACGATGCTGCGCGGTTTTTGAGTTTAAAATTTTGGGGGGATAGGAGGTGGAGATTCTAAAAGACAGTTTCCCGTAATAAGGTCAGTGGGTTAAACATTGTCAACCTTACCGGACGTTTATTGTGAATAGTGAATTATTTATTGAAATCGTTTGTCGATTGGGAATTAGTTTTCCGCTTTGAGAGTCACTTCACGAAGGAGCTTTTCCCATAGTTGAGGGGAAACAATTCTCCAGGTAATTATTTTTCCAATATAGAATTTACTCCGGTAAAGAATTTTACGTAAAGCAGATATACAGGCTACTCCAATAGTAAATTGATATTGCGTTGTAAGAGTTTACGCCTTGACGATAGTTTTTGATCGTTGTTCACGCATACAATCGTGACGCGAAGGCCTTCGTAGTTGGGATGCGCTAAAAATTTCTAGCATATTGTTGGGTAGCGCAATACAGGCCCTAAAAATTGTTTGAGTTTGCCGCGTTAATTTTCGTTATATCCCGGTAGATTAACGTAAAATTGGGACTTCTAATTTTAGTTTAAATCATTGTTCTGCACAGAAATTTAGCACTGTAAAGGGGTTTTATGGGTTTATTAAGTAAACAGAGATTGGTTGCAACTTGTGTTTTATTTTACGACGAATTATTTGGATTTAAATCTACGTAAAGGACAGATTTAAATCAAATAAAGGTAGGTGATTATTTTTCTTGGGGTCCGACTTCTCATTTACCACCTCGGACGATGCTAGAAAATTATAAGTCGGTGGCGCCTATTAATTAATTGTTTTGAACCTACTCCTTCTTCGATTGGGTTTCCGGGAAGCTGGCATCTGTCCATGTGTAATTGTCTACCTAAACAGTGGCGGAGTGATGACGTTGTTTTTGTAATTTAACCAATTGTTGTAAATAGTAAAGATTAAAGGCGTGACAATATTACATCAGACAGTGGAGTTTAAATGAAAAATAAAATAGCGATGTAGCGCTTTTGGAAAGTTAACCTATGTATTTAGGGCGAAGTTTGAAATCTAACAGAAATCCAACTCTATAATCAGTACATTATATCAAGAGATCCAAAAAAGCTGATCTTCAGAGGGCTGTGGAATGAAAAGTCACGTTTTTACTTGTCTAAAGGAATGTTTATGATGTCAGATAAATTAGTTATCTTTTTTTTGATGCGAATCTGACAGATTGTTGAAATGATTTTTAATACATTTCAAAGAGCATTCATTATTGAATCTTACTTTCGGAACGGCTTTCAAATTGACGGAGAATGGACCTATACGATTCCTCCTTGTTTTGTGGAATTCCGAGGGAGGTATAACAATGAAATTATTACATACCGAAAATTTTATACTTTAGTTAAAAATTTAGTCAGCATTTTTCGAGAAACTGGAAGTGATGGAAGGAAAGAAGGGTCTGGTAGGCCAAAGAAGATAGTACCTGCTTTAATTGAAACTGATTGACAACGAATTGACGAGGCTCCAAAAACACCAATTACACATTTATGTCAGCTAGTTGATGATTTAAGTTACGGTACATGCCACAGAATATTGATATAAGCTTTGCATCTGCATCCTTACCGATTTATTTCCGTTCAGGAACTTCTAGAACAGGATTATCCAAAAAGAGTTCAGTTTTGTCGCTGGTTTTTGGATAATCTCAACGATGAGCAGTTAAATTTAACCTTTCTTACCGACGAAGCCTAGTTTTACCTTAATGGGTACCTATGTTAATTCACAGAATATGCGGATTTGGAGTAGCGAGAATCCACACGTTACAATTAAAGCTCCGCTTTATCCACAGAAAATAGGAGTCTGGGTTGGAATGAGTCGTCGTAGGTTAGTTGAGCCAATATTTTCGAAGGCACGCTAACTGTAGCAAGGTACAGGAACGAATTATTGCAACCTTTCTTAAATGAACTTCACGATGATGAGCTACGGGATGGTTTTCTGTAACAGAATGGCGCAGCAGCTCATGCAGCTGCAGATACAATTAATTGTTTACGCGAATATTTTGATGACCGAATCATTAGTAGGAATACTGCAACACCCTGGCCCCCTCGCTCTTGTGATATTACTGTTTTGGACTTTTTTCTATGGCCCTATTTGAAAAACACCATTTTTGAAACTCCAGTTAATGATTTAAACGAACTGAAACTTAGAATTGAAGAAAACTGTCAAGAAATTAACAACTCACCTCAATTATTACAACGTGTTTTTGAAGGTATGAGAAGACGAGTTCAGAAATGTTTGGAGGAAGAAGGCAGACATTTTCAACATTTGTTGTGATCATTACATTAGTTCAGGTTTATTAATTTCTTTTACTGTTGCTCAATAAAAGATTTCTGCTCCTAAAAATGACGTTTCATTATTATTTAATTCCAGCTAACACAACCTAACCTGAAATTGACATTATAAATATTCCTTTAGTCTAGAAAAGACGTAACTTTTCATTCCACAGCCCGCTGGGGATCAGCTTTTTTGGATCTCTTGATACCAGTTATCACATATGATGCAGGGATGTGGCCATTAACAAGGGCAGTAGTAAACTAAATTAAAATAGTCCAACGAGGAATGGAGCGGATAATGCTGGGTATATCCTTACTCGATGAGAGAAATACATGGATAAGGCAGCAAATAGGCGTAGAAGATGTTGTAATCAAAACAATAAGGCAGAAGTGGAAATGGGCACGACAGGTTGCTAGAATGTATGTAGAAATGTGGGCCAAACACGAGATGGATTGACGACGTCAAAAAATGGGTACAACTCACACAAGATAGAGAACAGTGGAAAACGATATCGAAGGCCTATGCCCAAATAAGGCTGATTAAAGAAGAAAAA
Organism: Limonius californicus; assembly: GCA_014611495.1. Lineage (NCBI taxonomy): Eukaryota > Metazoa > Arthropoda > Insecta > Coleoptera > Elateridae > Limonius > Limonius californicus. Next base: position 22,892 of record JABXWE010007173.1, read on the forward strand.
TAATTATTAAAACTTAACGTATTAATTCAAAATCCTATAAAAGTCCTACATTTGTTGTACAGTTTTAAAATCGAATGATAACGGTTGTTAGTCGAGAATACTAACTTCAAAGGTACTCAAGAGTAATTTATTCTCTTTGCCAATGTATGCAAATGAGCATTTTACTTTTTAATTTAAATTCTTGTTTATAAAGTTGTAAACAAAAAAATTTAATGAGTAAGAACCATCCACAATACGTATGGATAAAAAATTCATAGTTGTTCATTGGCAAAGCGTATAAAATTCCAATTTAATAATCATGAAGTGCGAAAGTAATTAGTAATTAATTGTTGTATATGTGAGCTCTTCATATTTTTGCTTTGTTTTGATGACATGTCTTCATTAGTTGTTTTCAACATAACATAGTGGCTTTTAATTTTTTGGTTCATAGACTACTTAGATTTCCATTAAATTCAAATCGATACCGGATTGAATATCGCTATATCAAAAATATTGCTTCCTACAACGGTTTCTCTCTAGACTTCATTTATAATTTAATTAGAAAACAAGCTAAGATTACGTGTTCATAATTCCACGACTTTAGGAGGTTCTCACTTTGAAGAAATCACCATAAATTTCATCCAAATTCTGTTCCATCCCTTAACCAAAGTCCTTGATAAAATTGCATACAAATCATTTCTAAAATTGTATTTTGTTTCCATAACAGCATTCGGAACTTGTTGGGAAACACTGAAGACAAAGCGAAAACTTTGGAAAAATCGGGGATTTACGAAATTGAGTGTTCTCACTGTAATGGAAAATATATTGGGCAAACTGAACCTAATATTGAGATTAGGTTTAAAGAACATGTAGCTCATTTCAAAAATCATAGGTTTGATAAATCAAATGTTGCCCAGTATATTTACAGATAGGACACGGTATAATATTAGAAAGTCTAAAATTGTTAAAGGAAGTGTCTTCAACAGAAGAATTGAATCGGTATGAGAGCATTCATATTTTCAAAAATAGGTGGGACCTTTTAAATTCAGGTAATGGGCCAATTGCTAACTCAGATTTAATTCATTAGTTAAAAATAATTTCTTAATCGGTTAGGCGTAACGAATCTTTAGTATTTAAGAATTTGTTTGTTAGATTATTAGCATTGCACTTAAATTGTTGGCTTGGTGAAGGACTTATCTCCAGAGGTATTCCTCAGCTAAGTTACTTTCAAGTTCCTACTGAAGATGGCAACTTAGTTTTAGAATTTAGGTGTTCTAAATATTGCAGTGATAAGGGGTTTTTCAAAGTTTATTTACTTAAACCATCGTCTCCAATCAATTCTACTACGAAAACCTGTTGAGCAAATACGTAATTGCTATTAATGGTTTCGTTACTCAAGTATAAATTACACAGAACAATGACACGTAATTAGAAAATGTATACTGAATAAATTGTTGCGTTAGATGGTGACATTTATAAATTTAAATTTCAATTTGAACAAAATCCGATTATTTTTCGGTAAGCGACCTTTGAATCTCTTATGTATATCCATTTTCCTTAGCGTATGCACTTCAGCACTTGGACACAGTTGCAGATTTAAAAAAAACTTAGAGCGCATCTTTTTAATGAACTCCTCTATTGTTGGTTGATTAAGTGCATGGTGTATTTGCGTATTCCTGACAAACCACTCAGCATTAGTGACCATCCGTAACACTTTGTTTTGAAATACATTTTTTGAATATGTGTTTGTGACGCAGCACTCTACACTGGACACGCGTACGCCGCGATAGGTCTTAAGATAGAGTTTTGTATTAGCAAACAACATATTATTTCTAAAAAGTTTTTCCGGTTTATTACGGGGTATACTGTACCAAGTCGAGTAAGCTTCGTTTAGCTTACGGTTTACATGATACCCCCAAGAAAGCCTGTGATCAAGGACACGCCTACACATTTAATCGCACTATCTGATGGATTCCATTGTATTACTTGGCCACCGATTGTTAAGTCCGCTGGGTTGACGTATTGTTTCAACGTAAAGATCTTCGTCTCCGTCTTAGTTGAGTTGACTGTTATACACCATTTTTCATACTATTTTAGAAGCCGATTAATTCCGTTTTGTAACGTAAATGTATACTATAAATTGTTGCTCTGCGTTATTAGGGCTGTATCGTCCGCAAACATGGCTAGATGAATGTCGACCAGTTCTTCAATACCATAGGTAAATATGTTAAACAAGGTAGGTCCCAAAAACAGAGCCCTGAGGTACACCAGCGCCGATATTTTTCCACGATGGAAGAGTTGAATTAATTCTTATGGCAAATTTACGGTCCTTGAGAAATGATCACAGGATTTTAAACAAGTAAATTGTTAGTTTAATTTGGGATACCTTGAGTATGAGACTATTTAACCGTACTGTGTCGAAGTCCTGTTTGATAGCCAAAAATAATATTGTTGTGTGTTTTTTATTAGTATAGGTGTTCTTAATCTTCTGTGGAAGCCGGAGTAGTTGATGGGTCGATGAATATTTGCTTCTGAAGCCGTATTGAAATGCTGGAAGTATGGTGTTCGCTGTTAAAAACTTAGTTAAACGTGTTTGTATTGTTTTCTCTAATATCTTCAAAGCTTTGGTAATAAAGTGATTGGTCTATAACTATCTCTGAGTTGAGGGATTTTCTTAGGTTTGTTGAAAAATATATAGAAAATAACAGCGGCTATGTTAATGATAGATGTAAGGACATGGAATCAAAGAAAACAAGTAACAGAGTTTATAGTTAAAATCGATATCAGAATGTAAGTACACAAAACTCAACTTTTGTGTATGACAATTTAAAAATGTACAATGTGTTATATCTCTGGAAGTAAAATTGGTATTAAATTTTTCTAGAAAACGTTTCTACAACATGAAGGAAGAATAATTATGATTTATAAGGTAATCTTTTCTATTCAACCCCTTAGGCTCTAGGTAACCCAACAAAAAATAATTCGAACGGTAACACCCACTGTGTGACACCTCATTGAAAAGCTCTTACAAAATGCTGTTCAATAGAAGCAAAAATTTTTTGCGAGACTGTTTGTAGTCTAGTAATACTTATTTGTAACAACTAAACTGTATTTAGATAGTTCTTAAATGATTGTAGGGCATGTTATAAATTAAAGGAAATGATATTGGTGATCCAGTATAATTTGAAGTAAACGACGATAGTGTACCTACAGTTATAGTGGCCTAAACTGCGCCACATTACGTTATAAGCAACATTATAGAAAGATGAGTTAAATTAATATTTACACTAAAACAAATGTTAGTGATTTGTAATTGTGAAGAAAATTATTGTTAAATGATTTTTTATTACGAAATACCAAAACTTTAAACATACTTGACAACTAATAGCAGTTTTGCGTGACTGTGAGTTTGCAAGTTAATATAAAACAATCAATTTGAAACGATTCTGAGTTTTAATCATGTAAATTTACCCCGTTAACGTAAAATTACATCGCTGGTAGAAGTAAGTAGAAGAAATTGATGCCAAGATATAATGGACTCACAATAAATACTGAAAGACAGATAATTTTTGCCCATGGATCAATATAATGGTTTCAACAGACTTTCGTAAATAAATTCGTTGCGCCATTGAAATTTTGTTCTTTTAAAAAGGTTCGGCTGTTGGAGAGCGGATGGTATGCTGTAGTGTAACTGGTATTCAGTTAATCTAATATTGATGAGACTATAAAGTTGGTTTTACATGGTAAGTGCGCTTGATACACGCGAGCATAATGTTGCCTCACTTCAAACCCTTTAAAAGTGTACCCAATAAAATATAAAAGTCCGTATTTTAATGTAAACTTGAGCTTGAAAAGTGCTGCTAATGTATCGTATGGTAAATACAAAGGGATACATCGTACGTAGTAGTTAGCCTTTACCTCAGTAAGCGGATTGAGTTTTTTAATTAAAAGTTTCATTTGAAGTTATATACGATTTTGGCTTAGACGTAATACTCTAGATACTTTTGTACCTTTGGTGGGATTATTGAGTCGAGTGTTAATGAGATTAGGGCTGACTCTATTTCTTTTTAATTAAATATTGAAGCAAATTTTATTTCACTTAATTTCACTTGCAATATCGTTGGTAACGATTTCAACTTTTTTTCTTTAAATGAAATATTTATCTTGTATATTATAATTTATTGGAATAAATAATTTTATTCTGAGAAATATAATATAAACTACTTATTAACAGCCTTTTCGCCCCACTGCTGGGCACCGGCCCCTTCTCTGCCACGTGTTTCTTCTCAGCGCTAAGGTAGGAACACGGAGGACCTGCAGTTCAATATCAAATCCGAACGACAGAAATTCCAGAGAGGATTTTTAACATTAAGGTCCCACGTATTGAGAAATTGTGTTCGACGTTTTGCCCAGAAAGCCAGCGTTCTGCTAATTGAGGTATCATCATCACCAATATATACTACATAAAAGTTTAAATTAAAAAAGTAATAAGGAGGAGTTATAAACTTCGTTTATCCAAAATTTTTACCCTTGTACAATATAGACCTTGGTAACAATAATAAATACACATTGCTACGGACAATCAATCACTGAGCGTTGGCAGAGAACCGAATCATGATGTATGATGTATCAAACTGATCTACGCTACATAAACATTCTTACTACACATTACTACTGAAACAAGAGTATTTAAGGACATATAAATTAATATATTTTTCTGCGCAAAAGACCTATTTTAAGAAGCTTCAAAGACGTGTGCTCGTGATAACGTTAACCCGTGCGGCGCTTTGAAGAAGAAGCCAAAAATAGCACATATTTGATCGTTTTATTAATTGTCTGTGGTATTAATTAAGGTCAACGAGGGGATAAGAAGCAACCAGTGCAACGAGCATGTATTATAAATAGTGTATAGTGCCCATGTGGAGAAATACGACAAGTACTACCCCTAATAAACTGTTTACTAAAGTACCAGAAGATGCTGTAGAGAAGTGTAGCTAAATATGTGCAGAAGAAATGTAAGGGATTTGTTTACAAATAAATTGTGTATTAACAGTTTAGCTACAGTAAATGTATTTAAACGTTATTATTTTATCGTTGTTACTAGAAAAAAAAAAAAAAAAA
>JABXWE010007174.1:0-15322 GCA_014611495.1 Limonius californicus
AATAAATATAAGAATTTAAAGTGCTAGGAAGATGTGGTATACTTCGGCTAGGTGAGAACAGAATGGTATGAGTCATACGCGAGCTAGAAAATAAAGTAATTTCAAACGCGACCTATTGCTAGTATTGAAGTATTTATTAGTACCTAATTTTTTAATTACCTATTTATGTAAAATCCAAAGTAAAATACTGAAGACTACACAAATAAAAATTAAACGATTAGTTATAGATATTAAACTGATACTTAAATACAGTAGGAGCGACGGGCATTCACGAAAACGTACGAACAGTAAATTTGTTTTCCTGATCTAGCCAACTCTTAAATCAAAGATTTAATTATATGCAGCTTTTTATAATACATTGAAAGCTTACTATAACGCAAAAAAGCAATCTTTATTTTTCTCCAAAAATAAAGTTAATACAGCTTAACATTTATTTTGTCTAATTAGTTCTGAAACTGATCACCACGATTACTAGATTTGACAGGACTAATTTTTTATGGGTTTTTTTTTAAACTAACTTTTTTAATACAGTGTATCGATAAAACACAAATAGCAAGCGTAGCCTCAATATATGTAAAAATACTATCACTTACACATATCCAGCGGGTACAAGCCCTTACTGCTTCCAGTTATGCTACAAAAATAGTGTTTAAGATTCATACTGAGAACAGTTCTAGAAAATCCAAACTTTGGGCCTAATATTTTATTTACCAATGAAGTTAATTTTACAGCTTTTGGGCAGACGAAAATCGTAACATTATTCTCAGAAGACATTATGTAGATTTTCATTAAATATATTTTGATTCGGCATTTTGGAATATCGTCTGGTAGAGCCAGTATTTTTACTAAATCGTTTGAAGTGCCTCTAAATGATAGGATGCATCTGTAGTTTTTTTTTTTTTTATATATTAATAAACTGGATTAGCACACAGGGGCTTTGCACAGTTGGGACCACTTATAACAATAACACAATAAAGAATTAAACTGATATGTCAAAGTTAGTTGTTAATTAATTAATCACTATTTGATAACAAGATGTCTTGCGGCAGTCTTGGTTTTAATCTGGTATTCACTGATTTCCTTCCAATGTTGTAATAAACAGCGCCTGGGCAGTTTGTGATGTTGTCAAAATACTTCTTTGCTGTAGCACGAATGAAATGGTCTATAGATGGGATACTTAGTTCTCTATGTAGCTGTTCATTCCGTACATACCACTCAGCGTCGGTGGCAATTCTTAATACTTTGTTTTGAAGCACCTGAACTTTATTACGATTTGTTTTGCTCGCTGTGCCCCAAATAACGCAGGCATACGTGATAAGTGGTCGAAGAATTCCTGTATAAATTAATTTGCAGCATTCTATTTTAAGCGGAGATCGTCTATTAATCATTGGGTATAAGATTGCTAGTCGAGCGTAGGTTTCATTTAATTTCTGATTAATGTGAGACCCCCAAGTGAGTCTTGTATCTAATAGTAGTCCGAGATATTTAACAGGTTGATCCTTAGGACACCATGATATCGGATGATTGTCAATGATAATAGGTGGTAAGTTGATATACCGACGTAGGGTGAAAATTTTACACTGGCATTTATTGTAGTTTAGGTTCCTGTTCCATCGATGAAACCATTCACTCGGTTCGTTTACTGCCAGTTGCAACGATTCGACCGCAGTTTGGATGTCGTGATGTAGAGTAATTACAGCAGTATCATCTGCATAAAGAGCATTACTGCAGTTTTCTGGTGTTGGGATGTCGTGGATGAACAGATTGAAGAGAGTCGGACCCAAAACTGACCCTTGAGGGACTCCGGAGGAGATAGGCTTGATTTCTGATTTTGTTGAATTTATTCTTACTGTGAATGTGCGGTTTGTGATAAATGAATGAACTATGTTGATTAAGTATGCTGGAAAATTGAGTGTAAGCATTTTGTAGATGATAGCTTTATGCCAAACTTTGTCGAAAGCTTGGGCCAAATCTAAAAAAGATACTAAGGTGTACTGCTTTCTTTCAAATCCACTGGTTATTATTTCTGTTAGTCTTAAGAGTTGATGGGTAGTTGAATACGACTGACGAAATCCAAATTGGAATTGTGGAAGAATGTTATTGTTTGATATGATTCTGTTTAATCTTAAGAGATGATCCTTTCAAACACTTTTGACAGTGTTCATAATAAACTTATTGGTCTAAAATTGTTAGGATTATTAGGATTCTTACCAGCTTTCAAGAAGATGATTATTTCTGCTTGCTTCCAAGCGGAAGGAAAATATCCGATTGCCAAACATATATTAAACAGCGTTGCTAGAAAAGCTAGGCATTTAGGGGTTAAATGTTTCAATAACACGTTAGTGATTAAATCGGGCCCAGGAGCTTTCTTGTTTGGGAGTTGCCTATTGATGTCTTCAATTTCCGATGGTGTTGTTGTAATTGGGTTGATATTGTCAGTGACTGGGCTATGATCGTCCACGAAAGTTTCTATATTATTTGTGAATTCTTGGTTGTTAGGATTGCTACTTAGTGAGAAGGTATCAGCAAGATGATTGGAGATGAGCCTGCACTTATCCGAGTCGGTAACGTAGTTAATGTTGTTGTATTTAATTATTGGTACTAAATTAGGCTTACGTGTGATTTTTTTTGTAGCTTTCCACATGGACGAGTCGCTGATGTCCAGTTCAGCAATGTATTGTCTGTATAAGTTGATTCTATGCTGATCGAGTTCCCATTTAACCTGATGTTGCAGCTGATTTAATTGGATTTTGACTTCTCTGTTTCGTGTTCGTTGCCAAATTCTTTTGACGGAGTTTTTTTGTTTTATCAAGTTCAAGATACGGTGAGGTAGTTGTTCTCGTTGTGGGTTTTTCTTATGTTTAAAAGGAGTTATTGCGAATTGAGTAGCGTTGATGATAGTTGAGGTAATATGATTTACAGCGATGTCAGCCATTTAAGAACTATATTGAAAGTTTCGTGGTTTTATGTTGTTGTCGAGGTATGATGTATATTTTTCCCAGTTTACCATGCCATTAATTAACTTTGGTGGCAGCTTTAACATTTCAGGTTGATGATTTAATTTCACAACAACAGGTAAGTGATCAGAGTGCATTGCTGTCACAACTTGTTGAAAAACAGGATACGAAATATTTTGTATTAGACCAATATCAAGAATATCGGGAAGATGGTCATCGCGATCAGGATAACGTGTGTATTCAGAAGGGGCAATTACTTGTATATTTCGTTGAGAGATGAAGGAAAGCAATCTGTTTCCATTATTGTTATTAGTCCGACACCCCCATAACTTATTTTTACTATTTAGATCGCCTAACATGAGAGTTGATTGAGTAGAATTGAAGTACTGGCTGAAATCTTGGTCTAGTAGTTGTTTATTTGGAGGAATATATGCGGCAATTAGTTTGAATGAATTGTTGTTGCTACTTACAATTTCAATAGCAATAGATTCTAGGTTGGTGGTAGTGGGCAAAGGTAAAACATGGTGGTTGATATTGTTTTTTATAATTAGTGCTACTCCACCCGAACCAATCAGGGCGATGCGATCGTTCCTATATACACGAAACCCTGGTATGGAGAATTTCTCATTTTGAATTAGGTGTGTCTCGCTGATAAAAGCAATATCTATATTATGTTGATTAATGAAGTGAATGAATTCTGCGCGCTGGCGTTTGACACCGTCGGCATTCCAGTTCAGAAGTGTTAACCGATTAAAGTTGGGAAGCCTATTATGGTCCATTTTTGAAGATATCTGTTATAAGTTGTGATATATGAGCTTTAATTTGTTCTATGATGGGAGTGATAAGATTCATAATAAGTTGAGTGATTATTTGAGTGATGTTGGTTCCAGAGTTGTGAGTTGGCGAGACTGGGTTAGCTGTAGGTCTTGCATAGGTTCTGCTGGGTGGTTGAGCTTGGGGTTTGGGCTGTGTGATATTATTTAAGGTAGCGGCAGGTTGGAAGGGTGGAGTGCGTGTTTTATTTGTCGTATTAGGATTTGTTGCCAGCTTGGTCTTTTGTTCTTGATAATATTCGCAGCCTTTAAAGTTCGCTGGATGCATTTTGCCACAGTTTACACATTCTGGTTTCTCAGATCTAGGTTTAATGCAGTCAGAGAACAGGTGGTTTCCCGAACATTTAACACACCTTGGTTCATGCTTGCAGTAATTTTTTGTATGGCCGTAGCGTTGACAGCGGATGCACTGTGGAATGTCAGGCGATTTTCTTCTGGGTTCCACTGCCACTATACAGTGGAAGAGATGCGTGAGTTTGAAAATTTCTTTCGATTTCTCATCAGGATGCAAGAGTACCGCACAAACCGGTATTGGAAATTTATTACGGTTACGTAGACGTGTTACCTTGATAACAGAAAATTGTGTGCTTAGCTCTGTGTTTAGTTCTTCTTCTTGTATTGATATCGGAATGTTCCTAATAATAACTGATAGATTGGCGTTTTCTGGGTTTTGGTAAGTATGATACTTTAGATTGTTATCATCGTAATACTTCGTTAATGACCTATAATCGTCTGGATTGGTTAGATTAATTTTAAGCATATCGCCAGCGTTTGCGGTGGAAAAATCACTGATGTTTAGTTTTGTTATGTCTTTTATTACTTCTAGGTAATCTGTAGCGTGATGTAAAAATATTGGAGGTATTTTTCGGGGCTTAATTGTGGTACTACTGTTGTCACTGTTATCTTTTGTGTTAGAAGAAACTTCTACACTGAGGGCGTGGAACTGGTTTTTCTTAACAAGATTGTCTACGTCAAATAAATAATGTTTGCATGGATTGTCTGAAGATGACGAATCCAGGTTACGTTTGTGGTTAGCGTCTGTGTTGGTCTCCATGGGAGTACCTGCGTTTTCTCCTTGAATTACGAGTTTAGGTGGACTAACTGTTGGTTTCATATTTAGATTGTGTTGATATATTAAATGGTTGACATAAAACTAGTGGAGCACTTAATTTTACGGAGGGGCGAAGGCCTACCTGCCCAGAAGGGCGGTAGCCGGTTGTAAGGCCGAACTATTGTTTAATTTAATTTTTATTGGATATTATGGAAAGTTAAACGTATGTATGCTATCTTGTGCTCCAGGCGGGCTGGAGCGATAACACGTAGATTTTACTATCGCACTGTGCACTAGCGAACGAACTGAACGTGGTCGCGGACACGGGTCGACTAATTAGTGTTCATAAAACTTAAATATGGTTTTGAATCCAACCGATACTGCCAGAGCTATTGCTTTAATTCAAGATGGATGATCGCTGTACTACGTAGCTCGTTTTCTAGGTTGCACAAGATGTACTGTTCAAAGAGCTGTAGAACGATTTTGTGAAACAGGAGGCTACAATACACGCCGTGGTTCAGGGAGAAAAAGGCGTACACCTGCTCAAGACGACCACTTTCTCACCTTGAAAGTCCTGAGACACAGGAACACCACTGCAATTAGTGCATGGAATGAGTTGGCGTATGTGAGGTAGTAGTTAGCGAAAGAACCGTAAGAAGAAGATTACAATAACACGGATTGAGTGCCAGAAGACCCGCAAGTGGCCAAGGAACATCGAGTGCAGCGGTTGAACTTTGCCCATGAACACCAAAACTGGGGTGTTGAGGAATGGGCGTATTCTGTTTACTGACGAGTCGAGGTTTTGTCTGAGATCTCCAGATGGCCGTCAAAGAGTTTAGCGATGGACTGGTGAGAGGTTTGCCCAATGCAATATTGTGCCTAGAATTAGTTTCGGTGGTGGTTCAATCATGGTGTGGGGTGGCATTAGCATGGAGGCCCGCACCGAATTGGTTGTACAAAATGGAGGAGCTATGATTACAGACAAGTACATTAGGAACATCTTAGAATCATATGTTGTGCCTTTCGCCCCATTTATTGGTGAAAATTTCATGCTAATGCATGACAATGCCCGCCCTCACGTTGCTCGAATCGTGGATGGATTTTTAAATGAAGTTGGAATTCACCGAATGATTTGACCTGCCAAGAGTCCCGATCTTAACCCAATCGAACATGTTTGGGACATGGTAGGAATGCGAGTTCGAGCCCGAATTCCCGCTCCTGACAACTTGCAAGAGCTAAGTGCAGCAGTAGTCCAAGACTGGGATGCCATTCGACACTTTATTGAGTGGATGCCAAGACAAATCCAAAGTGTAATTCGCGCACGAGTAGATAATACTCGATATTAACGTTTTTTTAACTTTAACATCATATTTATGTAAAAGTTGCAATTACTGTTTTATCCTCTAATCAGAATTACTGCCTTATTTTTGTTATTACTTCAAGAAATTAACATTTTTAGTTAATTGCGTTACATTTGTATTATACACCTTTTGAACTAAAATAAAAACAAAAAATAAATAATAAATAAAAAATAAAATCAGACAACGCATGGATCGAATTTTGTGCCGGCGAGTATATAAATATTTTCGTTTATGTACCAGGTCATCAATTGAATTTATGAATATTTTTGCTTATTTCAAGGACGAGCTACCCCGTAAATTTGAAATTAGTATAACTTGGCTATATTAAAATTTCAAGGATAATCTTTCAGGAGTCAACTTTTGTATATTAAGATTTTAATAACTTATAAAAACATTTTTTTCTGCTTATGCTTTTGAAAATCAATCTTTTATTTCAACAACCCCTGATGATTATCCTGCGAGAGTTGAACTTTGTCATTGGTTCTTGCTATGTCAAGCAAATGCTTGCAAGGCTATAATAATTTTGATGTTGTTTGCAGATGAAGCAGGATTTATTAGGGGTGGTATTTTAAATTTTCATACTAGTCATGTCCAGTACGTTAAAATCCAAATATCAGAGAATGTAGATATCAACGAAAATGTTCTCTTAATGTATGGGTACGTATTGTTCGGACCTTCTATATTTCTACCACGACGGTATGGTGAACATTATCTGGAGTTTTAGTGATAGTGAGTAATCATTCGAAGAATGTTTTTGGGCAAAGATGGATTGGGCGAGCGCTTGGCCACCTAGATTACCACACTTAAATCTCTTGGATTTTTACTTATGAGGTCACCTCAAAAGCCTTGTGTGTGCATCACCTGTTTATAACTTATAACTATTTTACAACACACATCATTGTAATGTATTTAGAAATACATCAGGGATTTTTGAAAGAGTGTGGAGAATCTTTAACTAGAAGGCTAAAGGCATGTTTAAATGTTAATCGAGGCTATTTTGAGTATTAGTTATGATTGTCTATTGATTACAATTTTTGTACGGACTTATGAATATCATGATGCTATTTTTTAAATATAATTAATTACTTTTAAAAACAGTCAACAATTTAAATTTTATTATTTGAGCCTAAATAGACTTATATATTAGTAGAAATTTCTGTAGTGCACCTTGAATTAAGTATTTACATTTTTTTTTTGAAAAAGGGTGGATCTTATAAAAAAATAAGACAAAAAATGATTGTAACAAATTTGTTAATAAATATAAATAAAGTGTATTCAATTAAAGTTGAGTGACACACAAAATAATTCGTGAATAAAACCACCGCCAACCCCATAGGAAAAACCTCTTCTATGTTTGTTTCTCAAATTCAAGGCATATGCACCGAATTTGGTAATAATAGCTTTATTTACTCCAGAGATATTCAAGAAAAAATCTTTTTTGAGACTGTGAGGGCCTATAAATCTGTAGGGATACATATTTCGCCCTACATATACAGGGTGGTTGATTTTTCATTACACACTCTTTAATTTTTTCAGCAACCAACTGATTTAAAAATACAACGAATCTTAAATAACTTCATGCGTTCTTTCGAACCATCCACAATAGACTGTGATCACTTGTAAAACAAAAGAGGATTTGAAGATTACTTTTTTTAAATGGATCATCCTGTATTTTTTGGATATTTGCAAAGCTTATTATATTCTTAATATGGTACCATTTTTAAGTATTTTTTTACACGACAAATAATGTCATAATAGTAAGTAAAAGAAATTCTAACTAAATACGCTTCGGAATAAAAAAAATCTATACTGAAATATCAAACGACCTCAAAAGCCGTAACTAAGGCCCACTATTTCCAAATTGTGCTTTGTCACAAGTTGTGCATTATGTGAAGGCGCGCCGTAATACTGGAACCACATTTGGTTAACGGAGAGCTAAAGGCAGATCGTTTGTCAAACAACTGACAATTATTTTGACATCGTGCAATAAGTGTAATGCTGCCGTTTTTGATAAAAAAAATTATATTTCCAAAGCCTATTTAAGTAATTTATTTTTCTTACTATTATGACATTATTTGTTACCACATTAAGAATTTCATAGGCTTTCCAAATATCCAAAAAAATACAGAGGGTTCCATTTAAAAAAAGTAATCTTCAAATTGCTGCTCATTTGTTTATCAAGTGACGTTTTGTCCTAGACGGTTGGAAGGAGTGTATAAAATTATTTAAGAATAGTTTAACTTTTTTAAATTAGTTGGATTTTGACGAAATCAATGAGTGTGTAATGAAAAATCAACCACCGGTATATAATACATTATAATTTTTCTATTTTGAAGCATTTTAATACTCTATCTGTAAATACGTCCATACATTACTCATCTCAAAGATCATTGAAAAACAAATACAAACATTGCTAGAACGTGTGGACCCACCTTTGTTCCTGTAATGTGGCTTGAATTTCAGTTAGTCGAACTATAGATCTTGCAGACTTGAGCTCTGCCGATACTTTTGCACATTGTATACTGCCCATTATGTGTGCCTCCTGAGCTAATTTTTCAGCCTACAAAAAATTTTATTGCAAGGTATTTGTTACAATAAGTATAAATTTTTTTAATGTTATACCTGTTTCTCGAGAATGTCTGCCGGCCATCCTCTGACATGATTTACCAGGTCATCTCTATAGTGGTTTGCTAACGAAGGTGTAATGGAGGGACCTTGTGGTCTTAGAGCTTGTAATGAACTAGAGACCCCTTGTAATGAAGAGAGGCTACCACTCGGCGGAGGACTCCCAACTGGTACTGTTACTATGAAAGGAAACAGATGAATGTTTTTAGTTATTGTTTTTTATAATAATAATAATAATTAGCATCACACTCCTTATGCAGTATAGCTGTTTTGTCGAGAGACTTTATTGATTACATTGTATTTACTAAATTGTTAATTAAAGATTTGATTTGATTTGATAGCATAAATCATTTAATTTTATTATAATAATAGGTTTCCATTGAAATGAACTCCACATTTCCAGTAAAATATTTACCTCTCTGCCCTTTGATGAATTCTGCCGATTTTAGAACACGATTGCACAGAATTTTGTGTGACAAGACAGAGTTTTGTAAAAAAAAATTCCCTGTACAAAAATTATGAACAGAATTTTTTCTTTAATTCTGTCGTGCTACACTAGCCTGAACCAAGGGGGCCCCACCCTAATTTACATTTTCTACATGCACCTTAAACATCCAAGTCATCGTTCATAATTTCATGCACGTTGAAAGGCGGCCAACTTTTTATTAATTTTCGTTAGTCATTTTTGTTGGATTTACTTTCACAAATGCCAGATTTATGAACTAAAACAGTTATTTTATAGTAAGCTGTGACAAATAATTATTTTTAGTAGGATATGAATTAATGAAAGGAGCAAACAAAGCAGGACAAAATACCGAGTTTGATTAATATTAGCAAATTAGTCACATACAAAAAAAACTGCTCTCATACGGTAGACTCAAAAAAAGTATGAATTAATCACCCAAATCTCAAGATCCTTGTTTTCCTTTACAAACAGCAGTTTCAAAAAGTTTTCGGGGAATTTGATTAATAGCTAGTAGTTAATGTTTTTGTTTTTTTTTTAAATAATATGATGTTACCCTCCCCCTTGTTTTCATGCAGCCTATTAAGCCTGTATGACACGGCACAGAATTTTGTACAAAATTTTGTTCAAAGTGTTTTTATAAAATTCTGTGCCGTGTCATACAGCAAAATTTTGTTCAAAACTTTGAACAGAATTCTGTACCTCGTGTTCTAAAGTCTACAGAATTTTGTTCAGAAACAACGTCTAACCGATGCGCAAACGAGCACTTTCTAGTGTTCATCAATGATCACAGAGAGCAAAGACGTAAATGTTTTACCACGTGTTCCACCTAAAATCTCAACGCTAGCCATTCTACACAAACTTAATCTAACTTATAAACAAAAACAAAACCTTCCCAAATGCGCAGAAATAATACAAGCCACGAAAAAATAAACAACATTTGAGGTTATGTAAACAAAAGTAAACAATTATTACTAAACCTTGATAGATTTCTACCTTATCTACATTAAAACGATTATTTTGATAGTTTTCTAATAGATGTCACTATAATTTGCAGCTATTTACGCATGCTCACGGACAGAATTCAGTATAAAATTCTGTTCCGTGTAATACGTGTTTTACATAATTTTATACAAAATTATGTTCAAAATTTAGAACAAAACTTTGAACAAAATCTTGTACAAAATTGGGCACTGGTCAAGAATATGGGTCCCAAACCATGTTCTAATTTATGTTCTGATTAGATAATGTAAACATTTGCTAACCTAACCTAACCTAATCTAACCTAACCTTGACCAGTATCAGGTTAGGTTAGGTTAGGTTAGCAAATGTTTACATTGTCTAATTATAACATAAAGTAGAACATGGTTTGGGACCCATATTCTTGACCAGTACCCAAAATTGTCATATAGGCCTTACGAAAAACAGTATTTCACCCACAACTTTGTTATTTGTGAAGATTAAGCGATCCAACCTCGGTTGGAACAGTGCAGACTTGTTTTATGTCAATTTTTTTGTTGATATAGTTTAAGCATTGCCCAGTAATCTAGAGTACTTCAAGGTACTGCGTAGGACCTACTTTTGGTCAGTGGCTGATCTACAGGTTTACGCTTTTATTGCACAACAATTAATTACTAGTCATAAAACATAACAAATACAAGAATAATAAATTGAGGGGTTAAAATGGCACTAACTTAAAAAATGATAAAATATGTTAGTTTAGCACAAATATGATTTTTTAAATATTTTAATAACTTCAGTACTTGAACATTTTACTATTCCTAAATGAATATAGGTTGTTAATATAATCTTGGTTAACTACATTTAACTACAACTAAAATAAAAATGTATTATTTTTAAGGGCGACAACACCACTTTTTTGAAAATAGGTAACTAGAATTTCAAATCTATTTCACAGAATTTATAAATATATTACCTGCAAATTTTTATATTGTTAGGCCTGTACGGCATAGAATTTGGTACAAAATTTTGTACAAAATTCTGCAAAACACGTATTACACGGCACAGAATTTTGTTGTTTGTGAGCATGCGCAAATAGGTGCAAATTACATTACCATCTGTGAGAAAACTGTCAAAATAATCATTTTAATGTAGATAAGGTAGAAATCTATCAAGGTTTAATAATAATTGTTTACTTTTCTTTACATAACCTCGAATGTTGTTTATCTTTTCGTGGCTTGTATTATTTTTGCGTTTTCGGGAAGGTTTTGTTTTTGTTTATAAGTTAGATTAAGTTTGTGTAGAATGGCTAGCGTTGAGAGATTTTAGGTGGTACACCTGGTAAACATTTATGTCTTTCGCCCTCTGTGATCACTGATGAACACTAGAAGAAACTGCTCGTTTGCGCATGGATTTGACGTTGTTACTGAATAAAATTCTGTAGACTTTAGAGCACAAACTACAGAATTTTGTATAAAATTTTGAACATTTTGCTGTATGACACGGCACAGAATTTTGTAAAAGCACTTTGAACAAAATTTTGTACCGTGTCATACCGGCCTTAGAATATGGCAAGATATTTGATATTGTAACAGACCCAAACTTTGCTAATTATGAACATATATTGTAGGTAACTAACAGGCCATTGGCCTATAATCAGAAGAGGAAGAAGATATTGTTTTTGATTCTATCACATACAACATTTTTTCTAAGTCATAATTTTTGTTTGGCAATTTCATTACCGGATTGACGCTGCAGCACTACAGTCACGCGAAATTAAACCAGAAGTAAAGCAGCATATTATAAAAGTTTACATTTTTATCATCAGAGGGTGGTCAAGCGCAAATCGAACAGCTGTTAGTGTCTGCGCAGGACGCTAGGGTGTGCTCCTTGATTCTGTTAGTCGTCATGGAGCAACAACTGAATATTAAATTTTGCTGTAAATTAGGGAAACCACCAACACATATTTACGAAATATTGAAAACTGTGCATGGTGATAACACATTAGGTGTGTTTAAAAAGTTAAAACGATTCAAAGATGGACACGAAAATCTTTCGGATGATGCTAGAACCCGGCGTGCGTTCGATCTCTCAAAATGCAAGTTAGTTCACAAGAGCTGTGACAAAACATCGCAAGGTGATAGCAGACGAGTTAAACATCAATAAGAAATTATTTGGCATACTTTACATGATGATCTGTGCAAAGTTCTTTCCGCACAGTTTTATGGATGAGCAAAAACGGAGAAAAGTTCTTCGTTCAGACTTGTCACAGCAATGCAAATGTTATCAACAGGTTGTCACTGGTGGTGATTCATGTGTGTTTCAGTACAAAATCCAGAGCATTCACATAAACCCCAAATCCCAAAAAGTTACATTTGCACAGATCCAGAATCAAAACTGTACTGATTGCCGTTTTCGATATACAGGGTGATTCATAAAGAATTTGTTCCTAAAGGGCAACCAGTAAATAGTGCTTTCTACAATGAAGAGATTATTGATGTGTTTATTCATTTAATAAATGGGTAGATCTTGTGTGATTGTAACGTCATTTCCCATGAAACATGGTGTTGTTGAGATCAATTACTCAACCTATTCATCTGACTTGCCATCAGCAGACGTTTTTCCCTTTCCTAAAGTGAAAATCGTTACCACAGAGAAACAATTTCAGAATTTAAAAATATTAAGAAAAGTGTAACTTTTTTTTTCACACATTCATACTCCCCGTCCCCCCCCCCCGGAACCGCTTTCGCATTACTTCAGGGGGGTGCGGGCGTCCCTAACATACTAAACATTCATGCAACATGCACCCTAAACTTTAACTAGGCAAATGCGGTCGCCCCAGTCGGAGCAACTGCATTTAGTGTGACCTCGAGTGGCCAATGCGTTCTCGCACTCGACCACCGCGGTCCCTAAGAAAAGTGTAACTGCCGAATCGAAAGCAGTTTCTTCAGAAGCCTTTGCAGCCTGTTTTCAAAAACATTCAGAGGGTTGTTATAAGCATGTTAAAGTAAATGGAGAATACTTTGAATAAAATTCAGTTATGTGATACTCAAATTGTATCTGTTTCTATTGTGCAAGTCAGGAAATTAAATTGGCAAACCTGTAAATAAAAATTCAATTCAAAGTCAGCCGAATGATGTACATTAAAACAGATTCAGTTTTGCATACTATTCTGAGTAAAATTTGATTGATTTTTGCATGTTAGTGCAAATGCATTAATTTATTTAATACAAAACGGCAAATAAATACGTAATATTAATAAAAACTAATTGAACCAATCTGTGTGGTGGTTTCGATATGCACTCAACAAAAGAATGTTTTATTGATTGGGTATCTCGTTTTTTCTCTCTAATGGACGAACTACGTTCCTCTGTTTGTTCTCTACTGTACTGTTTTTTAATGGAATTACCCTGTAATTTTACGTTTACGCATTCAGCTGATTGCACTGTTCATTTTTTTATTCAAACATTAGGTGTGTGTGTGATATCTGCTGCAGACTTTTGTTTTTTTAAGTTGGATACTAAAATGTTAGCTTTTTAAGTAATAGCAAGCACAGTTTAGATGATACATTGCACTTTAAAGTAGTTTCAATGTATTGTTTTGGAATAATATTAATAACAAGATCTTTCTTACACAAAAAAAAGGTTATACGTTTGAATCACTTATCAAGGGGCAAAATTTAGCACTGGTTATTCTACCACAGCTCCTGTATAATAATTATTGAATTATATAAGCTAGCTATTAGCAGGGTGCACAGAATAACTCTTTCTAGCAGTTTCAATTTTTTAGTGTATGTTTATTACATTTAAAAATATGAAATTTCCGTGAAGATTATTAAAAAAATATTCCATACATTACATTTACGGTTGTACAAGCCACATACGTTTACAAAATGTAAACCTGATTTCCCATAAGCTGCTGTTAACATTTAAAAAACGTATATAGATAAACCAATGACTAGGTTGAAAAATACTAAGATCGGGTATGTAACTGATTTTATTTTTACTTTTAATGTGATTTAATTTTGTTTTTAATTATACAGTGAGATCGAATAAGCTTGTCCAAAAAAAAACTACCTTCTAAGTAGTTATCAATGTTTCTTTCTAGTGTGATATTAGCCACACTGCGCAATACGTTTGTTCCGTTGTTTGTTTATGATTGTTCCGTGTGTTTACATTTCTTAATTTCACTTTATATTCTTGGACGCTGTTATTATTATACAAATAGTATTTTTCAATACTAATTAAGGATTGTTAAACAAAGTTTACAGTAAGTACAGTGTTTCAAATTAATTGAAAACAGTAATAATTGTTTGTAAATTTAAGGTTATGTATTCCGTTGAACACAACAAGTTTATTATTGAATCTTATTTCCGCAATGGCCAACGCAATGAAAATGATGGTGAATGGAAATATTCAGTAAATTTGTGTGTAGATGAATTCGTTAATCGTTTCCCCGACGTCGACTTTGATTACGATAATTTGAGCAGGCATGTAAAGCGCATCGTACATCGTTTCCAAAGAACGGGTAGTGTTGATACACAAAAATCTCCTGGAAGACCAACCCTTTTAACTGAGGACACATTAGAGGATATACAGAGACGTATCGAACGCAGCCCTAAAAAACCATTAAGACAGTTAGCGCAACAAACAGGTGTGTATTTTGTAAACTATAAATTTTTGCATATAAAATTTATTATAATTTACAATTGCAGGGTTAAGCTATGGAACGTGTCAGAAGGCAGTAAGACGGAAACTGCATTTACACCCATATAAAATTTCAGTAATGCAAGAATTACTTCGTCCCGATTATGAAAAAGTGTGCAGTTCTGCAATTGGTTTAACCAAAATTTAAATAACGATGAAATTCTGGATTCAAGTTTCTTTTCAGACGAAGCCTGGTTCCATCTCACCGGTTACGTAAATAAACAAAATTACAGGATGTGGTCTGCAGAGGCCCCTGGTGAATTTTTACAAACTCCACTGCATCCGATAAAGATTGGCGTGTGGATTGCCATCTCCAGAAGACGCATAATTGATCCCATTTTTTTTTAAGATACCGTAACAGCTGAC
>JABXWE010007176.1:0-44447 GCA_014611495.1 Limonius californicus
AATACTTAATTTTCGAAATCGAGATTTTAACGGAAATATCCGTTTTGGGTCTCTAGGAATCCAAAAAAGTGGTTTTTAAAAAATGTCTGTCTGTTATAAAATCACAGCAAACTCAATTTGCAGTCACAATATCACGTATATAGTAGAGAATGAAGTATGCCTGGTTGCATATTAAAAGGAAATTAAGGGGCACCGCAGATATTTGGCGGGACTTCTTACAAGCCTTGTATTGTAAGTCTATTCGTTACGAGGCAAGGTTTTAGGATAGCGCTTGAACAACCGTTTTGAGGAAAATAACTCTACTGTTGAATAAAGATGATATGAACAGTTTCCAGTATGGGAAAGTCCAGGGAGGCAGTCGCGTCCACTTATTTTATTTTAAATTTACTTTTCATGTATTTTATTTTTTATCTACCTAAATATGGTTCATAATTTATAATTTGTATGAAACTGTTTCTTATTTCTATTAGCATCACACACGACATTCATTTCAAATGATTAAAAAAGTGTGGGTATTAAAAAGTTATTCTTAAAACACAAGTCGAAATTTTAAAGGTAGAGACGATAGTAGGCTACAGGTTAGCGCAATAGATGTTTATGCTGATGATTTGGGGTTCAATTCCCACTACCGGAGCGTCGGATTTTTAGCGGCCGTCCTCTCTTTGACGGCACTGGCAAACCAACGAGGTGGTATTCTGCGTAGTAAATCTTCTCTGCAGTCGAAGTGTTTCCGTTTCCCGTGGTTCGGGGCCCACGTTAAGCTGTGGGTCCTCCATGTCTGTGGAATTTTAAAACGCGCAAGACATGCATAGGTCAGAAGGTCGCTACGTCAAAGCACTTAAAGAAGAAATTTTAAATCTACGTAATTAGTCCTTTATTATACCTATTATTAACTGCGAGAAACACTGTAAGAGTAGTATTTACATAAATATGAAAATACAAAGATTGCCTGTTGTATTTAAGTCAAACCCACAAACGATGTTCATTTTTCATTTTTGGATAAAACGATATTGAAAAGTGATTCGTAAAACACAAATCTCTGTTGCAAATATTTTTTCACATTTATTTATTTAGCTTTTTTTGCTGTTGTATGATGCGAATTTGTAATTTGTATAATAATTGCTATATATTTATATAAACACCACGTTTTTCGCGCATCCTAAGTAAATTAAAAACATTTATTTGTTGAATATACATTTCCTTGAATTACATTTTGTACATGGTATGGGTGTAAAATCCCGAAGTTGCGCAGTTTGTGGCGTACGTGTGTAAAAGTATGAATACGATCCGCTATGGATTACCCACATTTTTAGGCTATTTGGGTTTCTAGTTTTATTGAGTTTGGTTTATAAATTATCTACTATTGTGTAAATTTCAGAATTTTTATAGTGTAATAGTATAGTGTACTGAATTTTGTTATATCATTAGTTTTGTGAGGTATTGGGCGTTTAGGAACTTTCATGTAAATATTTTTCGTGGAGTTGCTTTAATTGTTGAGATTTTTCTAAGTTTTTCTTGTCGGATGTTTTCATTATTAGAGAGTTGTTTTTTAGAACTCCTAAATTTGTATACTTCTCGTTTTAAAAGCCGTGTCTAACCGTAAATGTTGAATACTCAGATCCTACTACTAACTGATTTTTTTGCAGAACTTTGCTTATGGGTTTTTTAATCTTCTAAAATTCCATATACCCGCTGGGTTATATCTCAACTGAATTTTTCCAGTGCAACCATTGATTCAGAAAGCATTCTTCTACTGAAGTTTTTCATCGGTGGTTTCTAGAATTGTACGATCAAAATTAATTGAAGAGGATTATTTCTAGGTAAATTAAGCCATCCGTTTTAATACAGGGTGTTACTACTAGGGATCGACCGATACCGATATATCTATCGGTTATCGGTTATATCGGCAGCTTTCCTGATTATCGGTATCGGCAAAAATTTCTATATCGGTCGAACCCTAGTTACTACACTATTATATAAGTCGGCTTTTTTAGCACAGTGGCGGAGCACTGCGGCGAAATTTGAAGTTTATGTAGTAATTTAACCACGTAGATGGAGTATAATGGAAGTGGTGCATCAGCCGGATTGCAGGATACTAATTAAACCACACGGGAACGACGGAAGTAATCACAAACATCAGTTAGCGTTAACGCCGGATATAAGTTAGTGAAATAAGAGCACGCCACGCTTGATTTGCCATAATTTGATCTCCGTGAAACTAACAAGGTCTCCGGCATTATTAAGGCGATGCAAATAATGCTGCAGCATTTTTTGTCACAGCGATTGGTGTATGTTCAATTAAGGCTCTCGCTCATGCTGCACAATCGGCCCATCAATTAAATCGCCTAATTGACATTTGAATTTAAATATGCGCTAATTCTCCCATTGCGCACACTTCAAGGAGACGGGCGAGGATCAATTCCCCTTTACTTGCAGATCCAGGCGTGGAATTCGATGGTGTTTGATTTTTGCTAACGAACTAGTTTCGGAATAGCGTAATTTCATGGTCGGA
The DNA here is from genome assembly GCA_014611495.1 of Limonius californicus. NCBI lineage: Eukaryota > Metazoa > Arthropoda > Insecta > Coleoptera > Elateridae > Limonius > Limonius californicus. Next base: position 2,513 of record JABXWE010007176.1, read on the forward strand.
TTTGTTGGCTTGGAATGTTAATGGAAAGTACCTTCGCGGGAATTGCGTTATCACCCGAAATAACAACACTTTCTAGAACTTTTCACATGAATCGAACAAAAAATTCCAAAACAGCTGATGAGTCAATCGTATTGGTGCAGTTGGTTATTTTTGGAAATGCTTGTTGAAACGCCCGTGCAAACTAGATCGCCGATAAATCGAAATTTCCTGGACTCCGACCAACGTGGAGCGTCGTATACAGGGTTCTCTGCCACCCAATCAGGTTTGTCCAGATGAAAAAGGCTCGCATGAAAATTATGCGCTTGGACACAAATACGACATAAAATTAATTTTAAAAAATAATTTAGAGAGGTTGAATGTGATTTATATGCAATATGAATATTGTAGGTTCTGGAAAATTTTATACAAATGATATGTCAACAAGTTTCTTTAGAAGAGACATTTGGATAGTAATAAAAATGCGAGAACGCCGAGATAGACTTGAACTAGAACGCTATGGGTTCCAAACGACGCTACCATTTTAATTGAGAACGTTCAGAATATAGAAGGAAAATGAGAATGAAATCTATGTCGCGGAAAATTAAATAAGAAAAATTGCGGAAAACCTTTAATATAAAGGGCAAACATTTAAAAGACAATTTACGGAGAATCTTGAAAGTGGACGTTATTGGCCTTCTGAAAATTTCAGAAGATTAATGTTCAGCAAGTAATTTATATGCTCGAGCGATTTGAAATATAACGAAGAAACTTTCCAAAATAAATTTAAAACTTGACAATTTCTTAAAGGTGTATGTCTATTTCCACAGAAAACTGGCCAAAATTGAAAGATTTATTGCTATGAGATGTTCGGTACCATGTTTTATTTAATCAGTTGTTCTCAACATTTTTAAAATCTGTGTTCTCAAATTCTTTTTCTGTATCGCTTTAGACTGCATAATAGCATAATCTAAAATGCAGCTCTTGTTAAAACAATAAAATATTATTAAGAAACCTCTTAATAGTGGACGTTCATTCCAATAACGTGGAGGCACATTATTTTTAATCTTTAAATAATTTGCAAAGCAAAATATGGAAAATTAATGGGAAACTTACGTAATACATAATTTTTTAGAACGTCTGGTTACTTTCCAAAAGATTTGCTTCTATAGGATGTTCCTTGCCATATATTATTTATTTACGTCAGTCGTTGTCAAATTATAGTAGCAATGAGAATGTACTTTAATACATTTTTGCAACATCGGTTGAATTACATATCCTAAAAACGCAGCTGTTAATCAAAACGCTTCCCAAAACGTACAACCACATTTGTTTAATATTTCAAAAAGTTGAAATATTCTAAAAATGGTCTGAGAAATAAATTGGAAGGTTATGTTGCATTTCATTTCTCAGAATGTCAGGTTAATTTTCGAAGGAAAGTGGCAGGAATTTAAAGGTGTACAGCTTTGTAAGCTGTTCCGTACCGTGTTTTATTTATATACCATTTAATACACCCACATGCTTTATAGAAACCCAACGAAATCCCTAACCTACAGTGCAACTATTGCTGAAACAGTGAAAAATCCAAGAAACAATTTCAAGAGATGTATGTAACTGGACGTCAGTTCCATAAATATATGGGCCTATAATTTACATCCACCAACGCTATCAAATATTACTTAAGAAAAAACATTTGGAAAGAAACGTATGTTGCAGATGATTTATTACATAGTGTCGATTTTCAAAATGCTCCAAATTCATAGAGTTTTCGCTGTAACATAGCCTGCATTTGTTTAGTTCAGTAGATCTCAATTTTTTAGCATCCACGGCATCGCTGAAACCTGAAGTAGGTATGGCCAAAAAATTTAGATGTGTGAAATATTTAAGAGACAATTAAAACGTGTCTTGGTAGTAGATGTCAATTCCAAAAATGTATGGGCTTATAAGTTAAATATTCACAAAACAAATTGTGAAGCATTACAAAAAAATGTTTTAAAACTGGAAACGTTACCAATATTTTCTTGAAATGTCAGGTTGATTTCCAAGAGAAAATAGACAGATTTAAAAAAATATGTGGCAGTCCGTAATACATATTTAGACCAATGATTCTTCACGTTTTGCTATGTTCTTCAATGCCTTCCTGCAACCCCAGCTAACTTAATACATAACCCAAAAATGCAATTGTGTAAAACATTAATACATATTAAAAGAACTGTCAGGGGAATCGTGAAAGATGTCAAAAATGTACGGCTATATAATGCATCCGACAACAATTTTGAAATACTGGAAAAGAAATGTATATTACAGATAATAGCTTAGAAAGGTAGTTTGGGTTCCAACAAAAGCCGTTCAATAATATTTAAGTTATTTTGCTATAAGATATTCATGGTCCTCTATCTTTTCACAGCTACGATCCCCCAATACAACACCTTCTTGGAATACAAATCATCTAAATAGATTACCTACAAAAATTAAACATACTGCTATCAGCTATCATATGTCACTCCTTATTAGATATTTAGATTAATGATTCTTAAGTTTTTGTGACGTGACAGCCAACTAACTACATTGATAGTAATTTTTATTAAATTTAACACTGCTGTTCCCAATTTTACAGTTGTCAAACACATTTTTCTGTTCTTTTTGTAAATTCCGTTTCACTTGCATTAATAGAATACACATTTGCTGAGTACAGGCATGATTTGGATTATTGGGGAAGTTAGTGGTAATTGTAATGCAGCGGCAGGGCTATATGTTGAACGCTATCCAAATAGAAGACATCCAAACCACACAGTTGTTAAACGAACTGACGAACGGCAAGGAGAGAGACGAAGTGTTGGTCTAAAAAGAGGCAGTGGTCGTCGGTAAGACAGCCTAATATTGAAGAATATGTGTTAGATTTAACTGAATGGGAGCCTGCGAGCAGCGTACCTGGTATTTCTTGGATTGTAAACATACCAAAGTCGATAGTACACAGAATATTACACAACAAGCGTCTATATCCTTTTCGAAAAACGAAAGTACAACACTTACTACCATAGGAATATAATGCACTAGTTAGCTACAGTGAATTAATAAATCAAGAAAATCCGAATTTTATTGGCAATGTTTTGTGGACATATGAGGCGACATTTACGCAGGATGAGGTTTACAATATTCATAATAACCATGTGGGCAGATGAGAACGCTCTTGCAACTCATGTTCGAAGTTATCAACATCGATACGGTATTAATGTTTGGGAAAGTATGATAAATAATTATTTAATTGGTCCTTTCATTCCGCCATGTCATCTTAATGCGGAAAATTTCCAACATTTTCTGAAGGAAGATTTTCAAATAGTTTTGGAAAATGTTCCACTAATAATTAGACAAAATATGTGGTACCAACAAGATGATGTTCCAGCCCATTATGGAATCACGGTTCGAAATTGACTTCAAAATTATTATCCAGATCGGAGGATTGCGCGTGGCGGTGCTATAGCTTGGCCGCCAAAGTCGTCTGCTCTCTCCATTAAATTTTTATTTCTAGGGATATCTGAAGAGTTTGGTATATCTCACACCAGTGAACAGTGTGGACAATTTAACAAGCCGTATCAACCGAGTGGCTGTAACTTGAAACGAGTACAAAGTTGGTACAATGTTGGTAGTGGTCATTTTGAACAGTTACGTTAATTTACAGAATATTTTAGTTCTGGTTTGTTTCTGTTCGTTATTTTTATTCTTGTTCATACGTAATTTGTGTTTAGCTAGTAGCTACTAAAAAGGATTGATAACTACTTTATTCAACTGTCGATTAGCCCTTCGGGATACTACAAAAAATACCCCGGTTACTCTAGCTCATGGTGGTGAAGAAATGTTGTTTAATAGGTACTTTGTGTTGTCAAAGGCGTCTACTAGCCTGGATAATAATAATTATAAAATAAATATTTTTTAATAGTTTTCCATAACTGCAAAAATATTTTCAGTAGAGCATACAACATGCCTAATACACAGTTGTCAAGTTTCCACTTCTTTTCGTGCTTCGTGAAGGAACTAGCCTGGGAAAAATAAATATTTTAGCTGTTTTATATTTACTATGCACTGCTGAACAGCCTCACTAGGCGTTTTACCGCAAGTTGTGGGACACCCTGTATATTTGAGGTAATCAAATAAATGATGTTTACGTTTCTGACCATTGTTTTGAATGTCTCCTGTTGCTATCTCGTCTTATTTCAGGTTTGCAATTTATTTTAAGTAGTATTTGTTGCGTCTGTGTGGAGGTTTTAAATTAAATTAAAAATACAGTGTACTAATTATAGACAGGCAGTGTTTGTTCCATGGTCGATTTGTAATTGAGTGTTCTTCTGATTGATTTAGGATTTAATAATGTTTGTTCTGCGAAACGTTTATCGGTAAAAAATATATTTTTAATCGCCAGTTGTTTTCGTTTTTAATGGAAGAGAAATCCGCATTTCATACTGCGCTTGTTTTTAATCATGAGGTAACAATTGCGGGATTTTCAAATTGATCCCGTTTTTGTAGGATGCGTCGTGTGTAGAATACCGTGTTGAACAGAAATGTATAATCATCGTAGAGCTCGAAATTTCTGTTTGGAACAGGCTATAAAAATAATGAACAGTAAATTATCCAGGCAACACTCCAAAATTCCGTAAAATAGAAAATTATAGAAATTAAAATCTGTTTTATGTTTTTATAATTAATTAGAAACGGTTTGCGGAGTAGGCTATTTTTAGCGTAAAGTAGACTAACATAAATAAAAAGTGAGGTTGTTGGGTTAATTTTACGACGGCTTGCATGTTAAAAGCTTTAATCGTCGGTTAATTTACTTTTAAATTAATATATCTTAATTATAGGACTTTCTACTTTCCGCAGTGTTCGGTGTTAAAAGTATTCCCATTAAAAATAATTATATTTCAATAGCGCTCCAGAACTTTTCTTGCTCCTAAAACTTTTTTCCAAAATATTCGAATTTAACAGCAGCGGTTATTAATACCCTAATTGATTCTGTATATTATTCTGTTGAGTAAGGCAAATTGCGTATTGTTTATAAAAATTAATTTGCAGGGTCTCATCAGCACGCGGAGGTAGAACGTGCACTCTCTTGTGTTCTAATATTTTTTGATTTATGCCTACAAATATATTTGCAAGTGAATTAATATTCCTGCTGCGCCGTTTGCACACACACCGTTGCCATACCATGCCATATATGTGTGGGATAAGCTAGTGATTTATACTCGTTAGAATTGCAGCCCTGTAGTCGCGGTCATACAAGTTACCCCAAATGGTAAAGACAGTAGATAAGGTCAGCTTTGCTTTCCTTCCGAACGTCTCACATCCATGGCTTTTTCCTGCGCGATCTTTAGGAATGTAAGGAATTGCGTAGTGAAGGCTAAATGGTGCATTTCTATGTTATAGAGTTGATTCAGTACACCCATTTTGTATTTCGTCTAAACATTATGTATGCATCTCCCAAGAGTGTCGTGATTGCTATCGAAACGTCACATTTACTGAGCGTTTGATACTGTGATAAAGCTTTGCCGGAAAACACTGTAGTCGAAACAAAAATATAAGAGCAGGGGAGGTAATGTCGAGCGATGGGTCTAGATAGAATTGATGGGAAATAAGCAGTTGCATGGAGATTTAAAAACTTACACGAACAGTAACATTCATTAGGGAACGTACATCAACAAAAATGTCGTGAATGGACTTTAATATGTGGGACAGAATCCTTCAATAATAATAATACTAATGCTATTTCCGTTTGCCCTGTCGGTTAAGGTCATTGCCAATATGACGGATTAACAGCAACTTGTAAAGAAGCTCGACGTGACTTTGATTAAAGTATGACGAGTACGCTGCTTCACATTAGACGTTGTCGCAATAAGTTAGCGCTTTTTTCGAGCAACGCTCTTGGAACGTTAGTTTGTTTTTATTTTTGCGAGGTTGCACACTCCTTAGCGTTTATTAATTATCGGGTTGTTTAAGGAAAATAAAACTGGAACTGATAACCTTCATTCCGTGCATTCCCAACTTTTCCTTTTTTTACCGTTTCATGTACGTAACAAGCTTGCGATTAACGTGTGCATTGTATCGTTATCTCGTAATGCACAATCACAGGAAGCTTGCAGAATGATTGTTTTGTCTTTGAAGGGCCGGTGCGGAATGTGATAAGTAAGAACCAGATTTGTATGCGTTTGGGTTTACAGCAAATACGGTATGTTTTTGAAAGGGCGTCGTTAAGGGCAAATAACGTGCAATACCACTATTAATTTTTAAAATTTGTTTAATTAATGAATAGATTCGTGTTAAATTTTCGTAATGATTTTTGCAAGCCGTAGATTAAAGGGTTGCCTAGTACAAATCTGGTCTTAGATTAATTTGTAATTATAAAGATGTAAACATTATAAATATTTTTAACTGCCGTACATTAATAATTGACCGTTTGTATTTCAAATTTTATTAAGTTATTTATTTTAATAATTGATTGCAGCAAAAGTCATTACAATTACATATTGCAATACTATGAAATTAAAGATGGAACATAAAATGTTCATATTAGAATCTTATTTTCAAAATTGGTACAAAGAATGAACGTGATGCATGGCCATATGCATTTCAAACTTGTTTCACAGAATTTCAAAAGCGATATCCAAATGAGGCTGCAAACTTAACTTATAACAATTTCTATCAAACTTTATTGTGAGTAATTTTAGAGAAAGTGGAAGCGTTGAAAGGAAAAAGGGATCAGGAAGACCTGTAAAAAGAACTGCAAAAGTTATTAATATTGTCAAGGAGATCATGGACGCAACTCCTAAGCCCATTAGGAAACCAGCAAAGAAATTAATTTGTCATACGGTACTTGTCAAACAATAAACAAAAAGATTTGACTACGTTTCCATACAAAATGCAAATAGCTCATCAACTTTTACCACGTGTTTTGCAACCTAGAACAAATTATTGTTACTGATTCTTAAACAACATAAATAATAGTGACATATTGGATCTTACTTAGTTCAGCGATGAAGCCTGGTTTCACCTCAATGGGCATCTTACCAGCCAAAGAAGACGAATAGTTTACAAGTTTTTTGCAGAAAACATATAACTGCCTATTATTATCTTCAGAATATCTTAACGTGCTTTTTCATTTAACTTTAACTTTATGATGAAATTAGAAATGATTACTTCCAACAGGACAACGCCACAGCACATACTGCTAATCGTATCATACAATTTTTATAGAAATTTAATGATGATCGGTTAATTAGTAGACATTTGTTTCCACCAAGGTCACCCGATCTTACAGTTCCAGGCTTCTTTCTATTTCCTTATCGAAAAAAAAACAAAACTATATTTTTAGTAATAGGGCACAAAATCTAGAAGATTTGCAAAAGGCCAGTTCACAAAAGTTAGATGAACTCACCCTTGATACTCTGGTGAATGTGTTTGAAAATCATAAGAGAAGTGTGCATTTTTGTTTAGAAAACAATGGTCACTATTTCCTACATCTTTTATAAAATCGTTTATTTACATAGCCCATAACTGCATAACCTCACCACTTCGACCACAGGGACCACAGAACACTTGAGACGGTAATGTAACCTTGAATATTGCTAACTAAAGGTATAGACAAACACTAGCAAAATAAAGTGCTAATTGAAATTTCTATTAAATAATTAACTTAATAAAATTTCTAATGTAAACTGTCAATTATTATTGTATAACAGTTAAAAATATTTTATAGTGTTTACATCTTTATAATTACAGATTAATCTAAGATAAGACTTTAAAAGTCTAGCGATGTCTTTAACTTGGGTTTTTATGGCTCGTCTAACAATAGATCAAAAGTTTGCAAATTAGGGTTGGCTGTAAGTGCTACAAGACATGTCGTAGTTGTTATATTGCGTACCGGACGTACCTTGGTTTTGTTTCTTTGAATATAAAGACAAGCAAAGTGAAGCATTTTAAAATTTTAACAAACCAGAAACAAATTACAACTACCAAGTTGACCGCTGAATAAATTGTTTCCATTTGTTTACAGTTCGACCATAGACATGCAAAAAAATTGCATAGCCCTCCCTTAAACACAATCTTGGTAATAATTATAATAATTAGAGGCGGCCGTGTCCTAGAGGTTAGCGCGTTAGACTTCTACACTAAGGTCTGGGGTTCAATTCCCAGTATCGGTACAACACTTTTTTAACGGGCGTTCTCCCTTGCAAAGCAATGGCAAACCAGCGATGTATTCTGTCCAGTAAATCTGTTCTGGAGTAGAAGTGTTTACACTTCCCATGGTTCGGAGCCATCCTTAGCTGTAGGTCCTCTATGTTTGTGACACTCTCAACTCGCAACGCAGGCATAGGAGAGAAGATCGCAACGTCTCGTAAGAGATAAATTACTCGTAGAATAATTTAATTATAACGCCAATATAGCAAAGTTTTTCTATATAGACGAGCCTATCAGCTGTTTAATTGCCTGTCTAAATTACTGTAATAGGAATTATTTTTATTGCCATATAATTCCGAAAATACATGAAATAGTTTCATGTTCATTCTTCCAACAACAATTATATACCAAATGCCGTGCATGCACATATAAATGGAACGTGAAAAATTATCCGTAGGGCTGAAACTGTGCACATGGCAAGGGTGTAAGTCTTAACCGTGTGAAATAAAATGCGACTAATTGAAAACTGTAATGTTTAAAAATTGTTAACTTAGAATAAACATCCTCTTGTGCGATTGAACACCTTGTATATTCCATGGCATAAGCTTTAATATCGCCAATTTCTCAAAATTCACACCGCAAAACGCCAATGGGCAATGAAAAATCCTTGTAGAGGACTTTTCCTCGACACTCAGTATTTTTTAAAGATGGTTTTAATATAGCAATTAAATTTTGGCAGATCTTAGACTACAGTATGTTGTGTATCAGTTACATAGAAATCTAGTTTCGAATCAATGTATAAATGTATTTTCGCCAATGAAATGATTGTTTTTCTTATTATTTTAACTACTAGAAACGTGCTTTCTTTGTTCTCTTTGCTATTTATGGCCAGTAATCCACAAAGTAAATTGTGTGTATAGTGTTCCTTTTTTATCAATAATGAGTGCCTCAAATAAACTATAAGCGAGTATTGAACGTCTGCGCCGCAAAGTGCATGAAAAATATTTGCTCAGCAGCGCAGTTGCCTCTAATTTATGGCTCTAACGGCCTCGGCCGAAGTTGCAAATCATTTTTAATTTGCTCTAGCCACGGTACAACAAATGAAGAGCCAAACAAAAAGTGCACTTTTTAGCCGCCTGGCATTTACTTGATCGAACCATGAGAGCCGTGGAAAGACTGCTCTGCGGTACTAAAAAGGAAATGCCAGCAAGCTCCAGAGCGCATCTCGATAGTAACCACTCGTTTGGTTGTTTATTTGCCAAATATTGTGGGCTATAAATAGAACTGTCTTTGAAAGGTGCAAGTTGTAAGGCAGCGATCGAAATAGCATTTTTTGCATGCTCTGAATAGCTGGGTAGGTGCAGTTGTTTGGCTGCCTCTAATGCATCGCTAATGGTAATGGATTTAATTAACTGCCAATCCGTGTTTTTAACAGACGTTGGTTCGTGATGAAAATGTATGAAGTTACAGGGTTGCCAGTGGCTTCTGCTACGGATGTCGAACCGATTAGCAATTTGATTCGGAGATTTTTTACGAGATATAAAGGGATCTAAACATGTGTTAGGGAAGATTCGCAAATTTAGTTGGCCGGGAAAAATGTGTTTGCGATCACCAAAATTTTTGGCCTAAATAATACAGATGGCAAATTTATTTAATCATTTTTGCACACGAATAACGGCAAGTTGTATATACGTTGGAATTTTTTTGTCGCAAAGTGTAGGTGTGATGTTGACGTTTAGAACTTAGCTAGAATATCACAATTACATTGTAGCCATTATCGCCTGCAGTTTTCAACTTGCACATATTTACTATCTACAGTATATTGGCGCCACGTTCTGACTGGCATATTATTGCCGGTTTTCAGAATTTTTTAGTATACTCGTACATTTTAAAGTATCTTCTTCTTCTTTTTATAGCACTATACTCAAATTGGGTGTAGACTGTAGGAAAATGCATATTCGCTGTACTAGGGAAATTTGTTCCTCTGTCATAGATTCCCGTTGTTTTCCACAGAGGGCCGTTTTGTATGGGGAATATATAGGGTGTTTATTAAACATCCGGCAAAAATCAAGGGGTTATTCCCTGGACTATTCTAAGAATATTTTGTCCTTTGATGATTTTTGAAAAGCCGCTTTGTTTCGAAGACACAGGGCGAAAAAAATTTTCGACAATAACATTTTATTACCAAAAATTACATGTAAAGTTTGTTAATCTACAAGAACTGTTGAAAATGACTACCTCCAGCTACGATGCAAGAATCCAATCTTGTCCTCATTGACTGCCGAACTCTTTCAAAAACACTAGGGTCGTTTCTTATTGAGTTACACCCAGCAATTCTCCGATTTCTTAAATCTTCCACTTTTCCACTGGAGTAGAATAAACTAATGACTTTTGATGGCCCCATAGGAAATAATCCAGGGGGTTTAAGTCCGGGATCGAGCAGGCCATAAGTGAGGTCCTCCTCGACTAATCCAGCGATCTCCGAATGTTACCGTTAAAAACTCACGAGCAACCACACTAAAATGCGCTGGTGCACCATCGTGCATAAACCACATTGCATTTCTTGTTACCTGGATCTTCCTCTATCATGTCCAGCACATTCTCTTCTACTTCTACCGTTCTTACTGTCATTGGCCTTCCAGGTCCTCCACTTCGTTTCAATGTGCCTATTTTATGAAGACGTTTATGAATACTTTGGAAGGTTTTTCTATCAGGAACATTACGGTCAGGAAATCGTTCAATGTACAACCGCCTAGCTTGTAATGAATTGCCATCAGCAAGTCCATAAATGAAATGCATGTCAGTCATCTCGGCGTTCGTATAGCGATTCATGATAGAGGACTTCACTAACAAAAGTTTAAGTATTAAAGACAGAAAATACACGTCAAACAGCCAAACGTCAATCACTCTCAACAAATTCGACACATGCAAAATGATCAATCACGAGACGTATTCAAATGAAATCCACGTTTAAACTGATTTTCTTTTCAATGTCTGCACTTGCCAGCTGTTAGTGGATAAAACAGCCATTCTTAGTAATCGGAATGTTGTTAAAAGATAACGCATTTTTAAAATTTTTTTTATCTGTAAGCCCAGTGTAGTACGCCATACTTTTATTTCGGTTACAAAAATATCAAAATTGGTTTTGTCGAAAATTTTTCTCGCCCCGTATCTTTGAAACAATGCGGGTTTTCAAAAATCATCAAAGGACAAAATATTCTTAAAATAGTCCAGGGAATAACCCCTTTTTTTCCGTATGTTTAATAAACATCCTGTATAGTATACGTAGTTTTCTTGCATGACACAAACTACCTTACGATTGCCTCAAACGAAAGCGATGGGCCTATAAGGCCTGTGAAAGCTCCAATAAATAATAAAATAGTGTATGGGTATGTAGTTCTATTTATTTTTTAAAATGAATTCGTGTAAGTTATACAATCGTATACTGCACTGCACTGCACCGTACCGTACCGCACCCCACTGCACTGCACCGCACTGCATTGCACTGCGCTGCACTGCACTGCACTGGTTTGGTTTGGTTTGGATTGGTTTGGATTGGTTTGGTTTAGTTTGGTGTGATTTGGTGTGGTTTGATGTGGTTTGATGTGGCCTGTCCCGTCCCGTCCCGTCCCGTCCTCTCCTCTCCTCTCCCGTCCCGTCCCGTCCCGTCCTCTCCCGTCCCGTCCCGTCCTCTCCCGTCCCGTCCTCTCCCGTCCCGTCCTCTCCTCTCCCGTCCCGTCCTCTCCTCTCCTGTCCCGTCCTCTCCTCTCCTCTCCTCTCCTGTCCTCTCCTGTTCTCCCCTGTTGTCCCCTGTCCTCTCCCGTCCTCTCCTGTTCTCCCCTGTCCTCTCTTCTCCTGTTCTCGCCTGTCCTCTCCTCTCCTGTTCTCTCCTGTCCTCTCCTGTCCTGTTCTGTCGTGTTATACTTAACAAGTTCTATAGTATTATACCTTTTCCACATTTAATATACTTACAATAATCTTTTTTTATTCGCTAGCCAAATTATGAGTGTTTTACAGCACACACTGTGTTGGAAACCATATCATAAATGTTTTAAGGATTCTGTGATTTGTTTATTTATCTCGATTCGATTTTCTTTCTGTTTACTACTTTATCTGTATCATTAATATGACGAAAACAGAAACTTTTCAGTATTATTTGATGATTTTATGAATTCTGATTCCCTGATAGGGAAATCTTATTTAATATTTACTTGGGCTCTAAATAGAATTCCATTACTTAACTGTAACAACGTTACATTCATCTAAAGATATCAACATAATGCAAATAACCTTTTGATCTACCATTAACGTATTCACCGAGGGGTATTTTACATTTACTAGAAGCTTCAACATTTATTGTACAAAAGCAAATACAGAATATTTAAGTCTTAAAATAGTTACTTCATCATTAAAAGTCGTAAAACAAATGTAAATCCTTGATATCAATGATGTCATTAGTTATCGGTTCGTGTTATTGAAATAATTGCGAATTTTCGTGCCAGTAACGTGTAGATATCCATTGAAAACTGCGAATTTCGCCCGGGGAAAGGTCGAGTACGTGGAAGTTGCAAATCTAGTGGGCCGCCACTGGGAGTTTACATCCGCATTTTTCTCTCCGTATTGTAATGAAACCGCCAACTAGTCTCAGACCTGTGAGTCATGGCGTCTGTTGTCCATTTTTTTTTCTTACGGCTCCTTGTAAGGCTATTAATTGTAATCGTGGTATTAGGTAATAATAGGTAATGGTTTTTTTTCAGAGTTTGCTGAGGTTCACGTTTAGTCATACTCCTAGTCATACTATATTGGCGTTTAATAATTTGCAGGAATCCTTTTGAAGATTAATGAATTGCAAAGGTTAGCAGCTTGCTAATGAGCACATTTCCTGTTTCGGTTCATTTGTACTTCCGAAAAGAACGCGCCGCTTGAAGGTCGGTTTGTATTGCAAAGTGCAAATATAAGCGACTTGTTTCTCTTCCAGCCAGTTCAATTATATACAAAGTGTTCATTTGAAACTTACAACTCGGAATTATGTCTTTGGATAGTAGAATTTTAATCATAGTCTTATTGAGCTTTTACAATTATTTTTCTACCAGTGCGAAATTTAATATCGCAACTAGTCTTTTAGGGGCAGAAATCTGTAACACTGGTTACATTGGTGTAGAATTGTAGATAGTAGAGAAGTATTTTATTAATTCGTTTAGTAGGATGTAATTGTACTGTTGCATATGTCCTGAAGATAGACAAAATGGAATCTCGCATCGTACGCTTAGAGCGTACTTAACCTTAATGTGCGCTTGCTTGAACGCTTTTGGATTAGCTGCTATTGCTATATAGGGTGTCAATTTAAAAACGTACAATGTGTTATATCTCTGGAACGAAAATAGAAGGGGGAATCATAACGACTCATAAGGTAACCTTCCTCATTCAACCCTTAGGCTCTAGGTAAAAATAATTTCAAATGGCAACGCTCAGTGTGTGATGCCTCATTGAAAAGTTCTTGAAAAATACTATTCAATTCAATTTTTTTTCGACTCGTTTCGGAAAAAGTAAAAAATAAAACGCAAAAGGTTATGAACCATTTACTCCAATTAAAATTATCCAGAACGATGAATCGGTAGAAGAGGACCAATAGAATGGCCCCCAAGATCTCTAGATTTAAACCTATTAGACGTCTGTTTATGGGGTCATTTAAAATCTGTAGTCTAGAAAACTCGGCTTCAGTCTATCCCACAACTGTGACTAGGGCTCAGGAGTGCCGAGTTATTCCCCAACAAACCTTCCCAAATATTAGGAGATCATTTGAGAACATTTAATATAATTATTTTAAATTTTAATCGAACTAATTGGTTCAGAATCTTCATTTTTTGTATTGTAGCCGAAGCGAGTCGTGAAAAAAGAGGTTGCTAATAGCATTTTTTAAGAGCATTTAGATGAGGTATCACAATGTGGGTGTTAATATTTAAAATTTTTTTGTTGAGGTACCTAGAACCTAAGGGGTTGAATGGGGAAGATTATCCTATGAATCATGATGATCCTCCCTTCATGTTGCAGAAATGTTTTCTAGAAAAGTTCAATACCTATTTTACTTCCAGAAATATAACACATACGTTTTTAAATTGACACTCTGTATATGGGGCAACCATTGGGTGTCCACACAATACTGCCAATTGCGAAATGTCACAGTAATCATGCGCCGGTGTATAATTTTCTTAAATTAAATTTCTAATATAGGTACAAATACTTTTTCCAAACTAGATTATTATGGGTTTTTATTATGTAATCTTGATTAATAGAATTCGCAATTAAATTGATTCAGATCACTGCGACATTCAGTATAAGTGATGGATATATGCAGCAAAAATATCAAATGTACGCACTAATGCTGTAATAGAATATAAAAAACCTACATTTAATGATATGAAAAATCATATAAAAATTTTTAATAGCACATACTGCCATTATTTTAATCTATGCAGTGGTGTGGGTTTTGAGGCCACCTTTAATGCAAGAATTAGTATTATAATTATTATTTCTTTAAATATTATTAATTATGAATAGGCGAAGTTTTATTTGATATATATTTATGAAATTTGTGTATACAGAGTGATTCCAAACATGTGCGAACAACTTTAACCACGTATAGCTGAGGTTATTGAACTCGTAAATCACCTAGTTATTTTTTTTAATTCGGCACCTTGCATAAACATGGGGCTTCAAAGATTATGTACATCAATTCATTGAAGTGTAAACAACTTTTTTTTTGATTGTTTTTGTCCAATTTTGATAAACTCCGTCGTTTTGGAAAGTTACTTTCCAGTGAGTTTCTTTCCTCTATCATGCTATCTATGATGAAAATAGCAAGCCATTTTGTCTTATGATATGCTCGATGAAAGGCAATCTTTGCTTTGAATTTTTCAGACACTCTTCTTAGAACATTAAACATACTCTTCGTCCAACTTATTTTTAAAATTCTTCTGAAGCACCACTGTTCGATCGTTTCTACCTTCTCTTACTAGCTTTCATTATAGTTCACGTTCCAGGTGATGATGATAGACAGCTTTCTACCCATCTCTTTGGGGGTCTTCCCGGGTTTCGTTTTCCAGGTGGCCTCATGTCTAGCTATTAGGATTATTCGCCTATTATCTTCTCGGTCAACATGATTGTTCCATTCTTTTCTACGTTTCTTTCCCCGTTGCGTATCCGGTCAATTCTTGATTTTCCAAGGTGTTCATTTCTTCTGTTCTCAATGTTTAATTTGTCTTTGCAGCCCGTGCGCCATGCTTCTGCCCCTTAAGATATTATTGGTCTGGCCATTGCCTTGTAGATTTTAATTTTACTTTTCACGTAGTATCACGAAGATATCCAGATATTCTCGTTCCTTGTTCTATCTTGATACCTTCGATTTCTAATTTACAACGTCGAGGTTCTTTAACTCTTACCATTGACTTTGTTTTTTCTTTGGATACTATCATAGTATATTTTCTTGCTGATCTAACAAACGTATGTACTACTCCTGTGCGTTTCCTAATCCTAATCTTTCAGCCTCTTAGAGATGTTCCCAGCTTATAGTAATCATAAATAAGAAATATGCATTTACGTGTCTCTATAAGGAAAAATATCCACTAACATATGCCATATGCCGGATCATACGCAAATTAGATGTATCTTTGCAGAGATTAAAGAATAAGATTAAAAATTACTTTTGTGCTTCTATGTATATTATCTGCAAAATGTATTTTCTTTTTAACGTAACTAGGAGAAAGCCGAACCTTATTTTAGAAGGTTTTAATTTTAAAAATCTAACACGTGGACAAATAGACTGGGGTGGCTCGGTGGTAAGAGAGTCATCTTTTGGATTTAATAGCCTACACGCTTCCTGGTTCGAATCCCCCCAGGGCAAATTTTTATAATTCCTTGTGTGGTTGGTACTGAGTCCTAGTCCCCATTTGCCATTGGGGATCAAATTAATGGCACTCCTCATATTGCGGTTGCACTAGGGGAGTAACAACACTACACGCACAGACACATACACACCCTACACCAGGCAGGTTAAGCACGGTTTCGCACCAACGCGGTAACCGGCAGAGTCGGGCCCTGTTGTGTATAGTACAAACTAGCTCAGCCTTGCCTCACGCTAAAGCGATGAGCCTACATGGCCTGCGAAAGCTCCAATAATAATAACAGTCGTGGAGATTTAATTAAGAGAATGGATATTTTGAAAATAAATCATCTATAAACAAATTGTTTAATTGAATTTATTATATACGTTTAAAATGTACAGCCAGCAATCCACGCTCTAAATTCTAAACAGTGAAATCGTTACTTATAAATAACAAATCTATTCAATTAACATTTCGCAGTTCTATTATATACGACGTGTCACTACAACAAACTGTATTTGTTTCATTTCCAATTATAGCTTAAACATCTTGAACATTTGTACTTCATTATTCTACCACAGTATACTGAATCAGTATACTGTGATTCTACTACAGAGACATACTCCGAGTGATATGTTTTCAAACGAACACACTGTATGTGAAAACATATTCACGATTATAATTAGATTTTTAAGTAGAAATATACAATTTTCCTTTCATTACGATAATCGTTATTAAATAGTTTGATTAAATTGTTATTCATGGGCTAATCAATAACGCAGGCTACCTGAACTGAAAATTCTGGTGGAAAAATTAATCGCAAGCTTTACGATTTAACAAGTAAATCGAGTTCATGGCATGGTCGCAAAAGATTCGGTTACCTAATTATTTTTATGTAAATGAAAGTAGCCTAGTCAATGAAAGTCAGTCCCATCGTCTAATTCGAGGTCTAGTAAAAAGCATTGACCTACCATCACTGAATTTTACGATTAAACACTTCGAGATGCCTTTGCCTAATAACATTCCTACTTTTTCGGTTGGATTGAATAGGAAATCACCATGGATTTCAAAGCCAGCCAAGTAATTGTGATAATTGAATGCGCACACCTAACCCTACTATTATTTTAAAGGTATATTTGTTTGCACTTACGAGGTTATACCGGACCGCTGCTTCAACATATACGCTTTTAAAAATTATTAAGCAAACAGTTGCACTGCAAATTTAAACACTCGGTGGTTCATGTAATAAAAATGTACCTACAGTAAACAAAAACTGTCTTTGACAAATTGGCAAATTAGCATGGCTTTTTAATCCAAGGCTGTCGCCAACTTGGGACTGCTTTTTGTTTAATTTTTCTTGCTGCATTTAGAAAATTACTCACTAATGAAATTTTCTGCCCTTTCTGAATTATTATGCTGTGGTTATTTCGCGTTTCAAACCAAGTGAATTTTTAGTAAAATAGATGGTAATCATGTGCGACTCGGTTTGCCGAAGGTCGCATTTTATTTGCTTGTAGCACTAACCATCTTCGTTGTTTACGCTGGCAGTTTGCATCTGGAAGTTAAACAATAATATTGAACGTTTGAATGTACTTGTAACACTTCTGTTTTAACCCATTTGTTTCCGACATAAACCTTCATAATTATTGCTTAGCTGTGGGGAATTAGAAATGCTATTAATCATCCATGTACTTGCAGTTTGGGTGTCGCCGCAAGATATGACTGTACTTTCTGGAATTATAATTCATATTTCTTGGATAACAAATCAAACTTAATGTTCTATTCATATTGAAAAATTCGTCTAAAATGTTCTAGCCGAGGTAGAGTCCGGAATTTAGGTTTTAGTGATGAAAATAGACAATTAATGGGAATTAATATACAAAACAAGACTTTTTAAATTAAAAATTGATTCCCTTTGGTGCCCAAAATGTATTTAAAAATCAGAGAAACCCTTTATATCTGTTAATATCAAGTTTGCAGATATATTGCACAACCTTAAAAGAAATATTTACAACAAAAGTTTACAATCCTTAAGGTGGTTTTACCATATTTTTGTGAAATGAGCAGAACAATGACATTTATAAAAATGTTCACTTTCTAGGAAGTGCAAAGTAGATTTCAATGTATACAATTTCCATAGGGACGTTTTAATAATAATTTTCCTGAATGTGGTGCGAAAAATTAAAAATTCTTGTAGAGAATAAAATTGTCACGGTTTTATTGAAATGTTCGCTGTATAGGAGGTGGCGAGAGGTTTTTAAAGAATTTACTAGCTTTACTCCAATCTTCCTGAATAGTGTACGAAAAATAACAATGCCTTCTAGAGAATAAAATGATCACGGTTTTAATGTAACTTTCCTGAATGTAGTGGAGAAAATGATATTTACTGAAATTCTCGCTGTTTAGGAGGTGGAGAGAGGCTTTTATAGTATATTCTTCAACGAGTGTAGAATGACAGCTATTATGCACGAGGATGAAAATTCTGTCACGAGCCGAAGGCGTGTGACAGAATCATCCGAGTGAATAATAGCTATTCTACACGAGTAGGAGACTATACTTTCTCTACGACTATTTCATAGGAAGTTACAATTTTTGGTCTGAATCAGTATTATAAAAATTTTGCTTTAGATGAACGTATATCGGTTCACTAGCCACAACGATTTTATGCCGTGTGTACTGTTTCTGCGATTTCCTCGGCAGTAAATTACACGTCGTTTTCGCGGTTTCCGTTATTTCTGGTGGCAAACACATCTCAGCGTTTTCGCTGTCTGAATTATTCATACCTAGTTCTTACTGTTTTTACGAATACGAAAATTTAAAACTGTGTTTGACAGTTACTTCAAAAACAAGTGGGAGATCCAAGCGCTAACATGCCACGCCCATTGGATTCTGATTCATTATCCCACCGTTTTTTACATAATCCAACGGCAATGGAGAATATCTATCATTCTTCAACTAAAAAGGTATATATGTGACGAATACATTATATTATAGTCGTAGAGAAAAGAATTTACTAGCTTTACTCCAATCTTCCTGAATAGAGTATCAAAAATAACAATACCTCGTATGGAATAAAATAATCACGGTTTTAATGTAACTTTCCTGAAGGTAGTGGAGAAAATGACATTTACTGACATTTTCCCGGTTTAGGAGGTAGAAAGAGCTTTTTAAAGAATTGATTAGCTTTACTCCAATCTTCCTGAATAAGGTACGAAAAATAACAATGCCTTATACGGAATAAAATGATCACGGTTTTAATATAACTTTGCTGAATCTAGTGGAAAAAATTACATTTACTAAAATTTTGGCTGTTTAGAAGGTGGAAAGAGCTTTTTAAAGGATTGATTAGCTTTACTCCAGTCTTCCTGAATGTAGTGGAGAAAAATACATTTACTGAAATTTTCGCTGTTTCGATGGTGGAAAGAGCTTTTTAAAGGATTGATTAGCTTTACTCCAGTCTTCCTGAATAAAATGATCACGGTTTTAATATAACTTTGCTGAATGTAGTGGAGAAAATTACATTTACTGAAATTTTCGAAGTTTAGGAGGTGGAAAGAGCTTTTTAAAGTATGAACAGTCCATCAGGACTGTTTTACTCCAATCTTCCTGAATAGGGTGCAAAAAATTACGGTGCTTTATGTGGATGAAATAGTACTTATAGATGTTACAATATACATTTTTTGAATACGGTTGGGAAAAGGACATTTACACAAGCACGGGTTTTCAGTACTTTAGGGGATAGTCGTTTTTAAAGGATAAAATGGAAGGTTATGCAATAAATTTCATGAATAGGTGCTAAAATATAGTATTTTGTTATGACTATAGTACATGGTTTTAATGTAACTGGCGAATGTAATGGGGGAAATTACGTATATACAAATAGGTGCTAAGGGAGTGGACAGCGCTTTTCAAGGAATGAAATGTTAAGTTCTAAAAGAACTTAATTGCAAGTAGTAAAATAGACAAATGAACGTCTTATATTGGGTAAAATAAACTGTCTAGCATAAATCGTTGATATTTTATGACACTTTCATTCAATTATAATTGTATTTTCGCAAAGAAGAAGAATAAAAACGTTTTACCGCAAAACTAATCACATATCTCTCATTTCTATGGGAACGTTTCCTTCAATCGATATATGAAATCTATATAAAATATTTACCTCAGTATATACAGGATGTGCGAGGCAGACGTAGAAGTTGACTAGGTATTTTATATAAATATTTTCGGAGCCGTATTTAGATATTTATACAGGTATAAAGCAGTAAGGACAAGAAATTATATTAAATAATGCTTTCGATTATTATTAAAATTTTATTGAATTATTAATTTACTATAACTATTTCTAATTTTTTGGTATTTAGTTCTACCATGTGGTAGCATTTTTTCAAATTAGGTAATTGTAGAGACAACCTTTTCAAAATAATATCATGTTTGAAGTTACGCAAATGCATGTATACGCACATTTCGTAATAATAATATTTGTTTCACCCAAACATTTACGAGCCTACTCCTAAAGAGACACATTCTTAACGAGCTTTTTAGTTGGAATTGTGTGGGAACGTGCGTGAGTGCGTGACCGTCGCCACGAACGCATTTACAGAACCAGATCCACACATCTTTTGTGTATTCCCTGCAGCTACGGTGCGTGATTACTTTTATTCAGTATATGTTGTTCAGCAAATTTGAAATATCCTAAAAAATGTAGCTGTCCCAGGTTCCATTAATGTTTTCGGAAAACTTTTTCTATTAAGTCCCAACATTTTTATGATAATATATGAGTTTTCAAATAGAGTGGATACGTGTTTGAATTGGAAGTTTTTTCACTAAGCTGTTAAATTTTGGCAAATGTCGTGAAATACCTAGCAAAAAGGTGTAATATTTCTCCAGCTTTTGTTGCCACTTGCAAAATAGTGCCCTATTCGGTATAATTCCGCGTAAAGATCTTGCTAAGAAAAGCTTTTAGGCGCACAACGTGACAGTTTTCATAAAATTTGGTGGAGCGTGTAAAACATTGCGTTACAAAGGTATTTCTAATGAAGTAAAACAGAAATTATGTTTTTCTCTAGTTGTTGGTATACAATTGTTTGCCTAATATTGCCCTTACTGCTAGGAAAATGTTAAAATTCTTCCATTTATTATGCCGTCAAGTGAAGGTTTTGAGTGTACTTCACATACAAACGAAAAAGAAAAGGGTATTTTTAAAAGCCCTGTATTTCTAGGTATGTTAGAAAAGTGTTTTTACTGGACCTTGATCCGTTGGAAAACCACTCCGCATATTTTAGCATACATATGTTTATCTGTATCCTGATGCTAATTTTTCACAACAAATGTAATTGAACTTGATCGACAGCCATTAAAGCGCCCAGTAAAAGTGCCAGTAACACTGAATATAAACAGTTTTAATTTACTACACTCGTAAATCCACTCGGTCACGTGATTTATTACATCTTGACGAGACCAACAATACCTCACTGACAACATCAACATTGCCATACTACGGTTTCCTACACCCAGTTCTTTACTTTGATTTTTCTACCAGTTCGCAGTTTAAATCGGAACAGTTTACGATCGCAGTTTAATTGAAAACAGGGTGCGGCGATTGGATATTTTGATTGTTAAAAAATCTCCGTTTGTTTTTGTCCGCTCTGTAGGAAGGTGCGTTTCACGCCGGGACGGGGTGTGGGAATTTGTATAAACTAAAAGTAATAATTAACTCAACATGGTTGTCTGTATTCTTCTTCTTCTTCTTCGTCTGTGTGTAGGTCAATGACCTGTTAATTACCTACAATAAAGTAGGTTCTGTGAGCCCTCTTTTGCACGTATGCCGGGCAGGAGGCTAACCTAACCCATCGAACAGAAGCGAAGTTCCACTACATGGTTTACGATTGTCAACGATGTTTGTACACCGGGACCGACGGTTTTACGTACGACTACGAATACCGTTTGACCGGTGTCCGCAGCGCTCCGCTATGCAACCGATGTGTGTATTCATGAAAGCTAAATTCTTGGGAACTAGAGATTTTACAGCTTTAAACATGTACGCGGCTCACTGGCAAAGGAAACGCACAAACAATCAAGCTCCATTTCAGCACACGCTAGTAAAGCACACAATAGCACTGCAGCTTTTACATTTCATACTCGCAGGTGATTGGGTGTTCCCCCGTGCAGTTGCTAGTTCGGGCTGATGTGATCTTGATCGGGTAATCTTTAGTAAATATTGTCTGATGCACCTAACTTGTAACGGGTACCGGGCAACCGAACCGTACCATTTCACAATAGGTGTACCCATTTCACTATATACACCAAACGACCTCCGCTAGTTACCGTACACAAAGAAATCTGTAAGAGACGGGATCTTTAAAAACCACCCTGTAATCCCAGAGATCATGGGCTACCATTGTCGGCCAACTAAGTCGCGGCAGGGTCGAATGACCACGCTGGAACACCAACCTTCCGAGCATTAAGCAGTTTAAAAATGCAAACTGACGAGTGTATTGGCCTCCAGTCATTGGCGAGCTCTCAGGCCCCCGTCACCATCACATCGTAATTGTCATTATTGCCTGTACTGCAGTACCAAAAGCTAAAGTATTATCTACCGTTCCGTACAACAGCTACTGTAGCACATACTAAAAGTACATCTATGCCACCTTTCAAGTAGCAAATACATAAGTAAACACCACACTTGCATTCAACAATTAATCAACATTATTATCCACTTATCCTGATCACGTGAACTTTCATCCGTCTGAGAACCCACGCTGACTTACCGACTGCCCTAATTTTTCGTTAATTCTACCTAAAAGCACCTCTCTGCAAGGATGCTAATTTTTCGAAGGGTTCGGCAATAATCATGAACATATTTTATTAGGCAACGTTTAACAAAATAGTTTTATTTACAAATACAAGACTATGTAAAATGTAAAACAATTAATACAAAAACACTATTGTTTACAGATCTTTGAATGATTTTGACAAGAAAAATATTACTGTCTAGTTTTAACCCAGAATTTCAAGAGAATTACTACAGTCATATTATTTTTTATTGTGGTAAGTAACAGTTGGCAAAGTAGCCGAAGAAAACTTGTAGCTATAAAATCCTTGCGAAAGGTTTTTGTACTAAATGTTCTTCTTCACAATAAAAACATTACCTTAAATTAATATTTACAAATAATAAAATTATAGGAGATGTGTTCATTTCTGTTAACGCATCAAAATTTATTCTGATGTACATACATACATGCTACGCCGCTCGTCCGCCTTTAAGACTTTCAACTACTAGAACATCATTACTTAGTTAAGCGGTAGAACAGCAGCGATTCTCAAACAGTGTGCCGCGAAACTTTATGAACTATTTAAAAGTAGACCTTTACATTATTATCTTTTAAATAATTTAAGAATGTTTGCTTCTTATAATTCTAATACAGCAGACGCTCGGTAACGTAAACACCCTGTAATAGAAACATGGCGCTAATGTAAACACAAAATTCTTACTATAGGATCAAACGGAACGCCCGATAACGCAAACAACCTGTACAGCCCCATAACGTTTTTTATTGTTTTTGTGATGTATATACGTGACTGTCAGCAAATTATTTGTAGGAGCAGCGCTGATTTCATTTTAGTCGTTGTTAAACTTAAGCCAGGCATATTGCATGCGTTTATGCATTACGACTGTGGCATCCACATCCAATAAAAGAAAGTGTTTCAGATTGAGTGACTAAGTGAAAATCATAGACGAGGTTGCACTAGGTGCGGGAGTGACACAGTTAGCAAAAAAATAATAATTGTGTTATTAAACGTTTCTTTTAATAATTTGCTGATTAATAAAATCACGCTCGCTCATGTAAACATTTCGATCATGTGAACACAGTCGGGTCTGAATTAGTTCAAGTTATCGAGCGTCTGCTGTATTAAGATTTTTTATGATGCTTAAAACGATTGAGAACCACTGCAGAAAACTATAGATATTATAAAAAGTAGACCAAAAATAGATTATCACCATCTTATTTTTCGTAAGAGTTCTTTCATTTTATAAGTAGGGGTTTTTAAGTGCAGTGTTTTATTCCTATTTCACAAGTAACAATTTCTTTCATAACCTTCATACTTGTACGTTATTCTTACTTAATGATAAGCAGATTAAAAAAAGGAAAGGGAAATCATAAAAATTGAGTGTTGCATTTAAGTTATAAAACATTGAAACTCTTGCGAGACGTAAAACGTCAACATTTGTGAAATGTGGTGTTTGGCTGCCAATCAATAATATACGAGGTGATCGATAAAAGTCCGGCCGACCTCGAGGATAAATTCCTCCCCAAAAATAAGAAGCATTTTTTTTGTTTTTCCCAAGGGATACCCATTTCGGTGACGTGGTTTGAAAATAAGATTAGTGGATGTTTAAAGAAACGGATTTAAATGAAATTTGAAAAGCAACTCAGGCAGTGATTTAACCCTTTCGGTACAGAATGTATTGTTTACACTGCCCGTCCGGCGTCTGGAAAGAACTGTGCTAGCACAGTACATTGCGCATTTCTCCAGCAGCGCCGACGGCCTAGCGTCTGCGCATGTTTACCCTGGTCGTACATGTACTTCCGTCGGCTAAGAGTGATAGCACTGGGGCGTACTAGTACGTCGAGAGTACTGTATACGCGATCTGCGCCTGTTGTACGTGTTCGTCAATAAGCTGTATAAGGAAAAAATATTGAAAAACACAACACCCAGATACGAATTAACATAGTATTTTTAAAAGTACGTTGTTCGGCGTATGCGTACGTTATCCCTAATAAAAGGGTTTACAACAGTCTGTGGAGGGCGCTGGCTATGGACAATACGCCTTAGTTTGTCTAACTCCATTCCAGAATTCTATGTAGAATTTCAATCTCATTCAAAAGGTTTACTCTGGAGTATTTTTCCCAGTTGGTGTATTGGGTGTAAATTGAACAATAAAGTTGTTAAAAGCTGACTCTTTTGTGTGAATAGTTCTCAACATTCGTGATTTGTAATAAAATAATACATTGGAGGCGTAAGTCCACCAATAGTTAGTGAACAGTACAGAAACGTGATTTAATACTATACGTATAAAAGTTGTATACATATACTAAGAGTGTTTTAAAACTTATTGTTCATTTTGAAGTATCTTAGCTCTTAGTTATCTCTCTAGCTTAAATTGGCGGTAAGTTATGATACACCACGAAATTTTGTTATTATTCAGTAATTATTAAGAGTGGGCCATATAATCATTATGATTGATTGTTTGAATAGAATTGTGTCGTCTACCTGTATAGTATGGCAATAGTTCTCTGAATCACCCTATATATCATAGATATTTCATTAATTCACATATAATTGTAAATATCATCCTGAACTCCCAACAGTGTTTATCCTATTTATGATTAAGTGTGTAATAGTTCCAGCTTAACATTCAAACAAATTGTTAATTATTGGTTTCTTTTTCAGGTGAGTTGTGATCCAATTGGAATGCACTCGTACTGTGGTATTTTTCCTAGCGGGTGAGTGCGAAATAAATATTCCTGGTACTTCTACATTGCCCTCTTTTAATTTCCAATCATCCGTTCAATATGCGAATTCCGGAATTAAATCCCCGAAATAATTCAGCGACTATACGTGAAAAACTCTTGCAGTAAAGTTTGATTTATGGAGCTGGTACGTGCGCGAGAATCGCGGTGGGAAACGGTTTTTATGCAAACCTGCAAATAACGATGGATTTCGCTATCTTATCTTTTGCAGTTATTCATTATGTTTTATTACCATGGAGCTTTACCAGAAAACAATGATATCCCATAGGCTACTATTTATAGGGAAGGCGTTTTCAAATTCCGGGCATCTGGCGTTCATTCATGGATGTTTTGGACATGTGGCTTTGTAGCCATTAACGTAATGATTGCGTCAATTGCCGATCACATAACGGCACTCAAACTAAAAAGATACGTTTTTCAGTGGCCTAATGGGTGTAATTTTAGCCCGTCTCGTTTACACTTTCTGAATGTATTTTTGAGTACCCAACACGATTTTTTTTGTCTCCATGTGTTTCACAAATATTTAGAATAGTTAACACCGAGATGGTTCTAAAACCTACTTTAAATTAAATTTTTCGTCTCCGTTCCCCCTTCTGAAAGAACTGGGTGTCGTCGGAAAATTTTTATGGCTGCAAAAAATTAAATCTTCCTTGCTCCCGTACTTTGCTAAAAATAGATTTATATACACAAGAATCAATCTTAAAAATTACCTTGTAGTGACGTAGGTAATTTTAAGACGCAATTGCACAGAAGTCTGTCGAGATGTAATACATTTCTGATAAAGAACTATATTAAGTTCTCAATCAAACGAATATAGTTTCTGTGTAGGACAAATGGTTAAACTATTTTACCTCCTACTTGAATCTATAAATGTTCATCGATAATAACAATAATTTGATCTTTTTCTTCAAATGGTAATGTTTTTTATAAAAAGTTTTCGGAATTAGGAGTTCAGAAATATACAGAATTGCATCATCTCGAGCCATTTAAGCCAAGAGAAAAATTGCGGATCAAAACACACGCATAATCTCATTAACTAAAGTTGTATGTGACATGGTTTACAGAATATTGTTTGTTAGCCAATATTATAAACATGATGATGAAAAATCTATCTTATTTATGAACATCATATTATTCAATTCACTGCATCTTCTTAAATTCACCATACATAGTTAAATCTGTTATTACAAACAAATTACGAGAATTTCATATTTCAATACATACATATTCCAAACTAGGGAACGAATTCAATCCGCTCACATGTTTTCAAATTTAAATTTGGCAACTCCATGATTTAAGTGGTTAACTAATACCCACGACGATTTTGATTTAAGCATCATTAATGTTGCTTCATTCATCACGATTTTAGAACAATACTGCTTATCTATAATTTAGCGTGAAAGGTTTTGCGCTCTTCAAATTAATCACATATTAGGCAACGATATTCTTATGTCTCCATAGTAATAGTGTAATGAATCATTTGCAATTGTACTATTACTTAAGTGTTCGATTAGGTTGTTTGATAATGTAGTTGCAAAGTAGTCAAGAAAGCCTGATTTATTGTTATTTGCTCATCACTCGATTAACAGAATTGTATCTGAATATTCGAATCAAGTCTGGAAAATTCCGTGAAAATCACGTTTTAAAATAATAAATTCCACAGTAAGAAGTCCTTTGGGTGGATTTGTAACTAATCCTGTACAGTTGCAGAGAGTCTGTTTATTGCATTCGAAGTAAACATTTTACTGCACTTTATTGCAGTCTTACGAGCTTGATGTACTGCGCAATTTGTTGCAGAGATACTCAAAAACACGATAGCAAAATAGAAGTATTTTAAAATCCTGGCCACCCGACTGACTGATGTTTTTATTTCCCAGTGCCTCGCCACATGTTTTATGAACATAGGGACTATGTTTAATTTTTTTTAAATAATATAATTAACAGAATGGAAACACAAAACGAGGAGTCAACAATGAGATTCGAATTCGATACACTGTTTATTTTACTTTTTATAATACTATTGTTTTCACCTTGATTATAGTTAATGAAATTTTTAACCAGAGGGGTTTTTTTACGAAACTTTTAACTAGCGAAGTCATGTAAGCGACGTTTTGTTTTCAAGCTAATTATAGCTAACAGGATAGTTAAGTAATTTCATCTTTTGCTGGTGGAAACCAGCGATAGATTTCATGGCCTATTACAGGCGAGGAGACAATACCTAAACATTTCTGTTTTAGCTTGATTTTGTGTTGCTGGAATTAGAGCTAGCTAAATCTTTAACGGGTGAAGTATTTTACCGGATTACAGGTGGTAAGATACATGTAAACAATACTTTCGATGCTTTAGACAGTATGCTTCTGATAATGGAAATATCGCTAACTACATTTTTAACAGCCCAAGTTCTTTTTGGGCGAGATTGCAGAAGGTAAGGCGACTTTATGTAAAGAATACTGTGTTTGCAGGTTCATTACAACCAACGGAATTTTTATCCAATAAAGTTTTTTGCCGATGGAATTATAGCTCACAGACGAAGTTTTTACCCGCGGGATGCAGGATTAGATTACGTACTACAAATACTCTATTTACAGTTTGATTATACGCAACGGAATTTTTATCCAGGAGAATGTTTTGCCGGTAGAATGTTAGCTGGTGGGATTTTTAACTAACGGAAGTATGTTCAACGAAATTGCTGTATCGGTAAATGTAACTGCTAGATTCTAGCAAACGTCATTTTTATCCACACAGTTTCTACCGGGAGGTTATAGCTAACGAGATTTTTGGCCATAGTGAAGTGTGAAGAAAGACCGGCTACAATAAAAGAAGAAAAAGATTTTAGCCAACGGGATTATAATTAATGGGATTTGTATGATGTGGGGAATTTGTAGTAACACATTTTAATGACGAAATCTTTAATCACAGGTTTTCACGAATGGAATTTAGGTTGGTAACATTTTTTAGAGTGGAAATATTGGCGAAATTGAATATTAGGTGGAATTATGGCTTCAGGCGGGGCCATCGTGATAAGTTATCACGATGGCCCCGCTTCAGGCTTTCCTCCAAATATCTAGTTGAGAGTAAGAAATTTTGGTGTTAGCGTTACTTATACAGGGTGTATCACAAATAGGTACAAATATTTAAAACAGTAATAGATTGGCTCAAGTAGAATTCAATGGTACTATTCATTTTTCAAAAATTATTAAGTTTATTTTTTTTAATTAAAAAATAAAATAAAATTTTATTTGAGAACTGCTGATGATACATAGAAAATGCATTTAAGCTGTAGAAGGTTATTACCTAATTGTGAAGTAAATCCAAAGTGGCAAACACGTAAAAACTTGTCTGGCTTATGATAACAACAACAACGAATAGAAATTACTGACCTACCTAATAGTAGTGGTTTGTGGCAGGTGATAAGAAATTTGTTTGCACTTCTATCTTACTCTCCTTTGCATAACATGTCTTTGAACTCAAATTTTTGTTATTATCCAGCGGTACTCAAGCAATTTTGGGTCAAATTTTCAATTATTATTTTCTCATATCTTAAGGGTCCCATTGCCAAAGAAATGTTTTTTCTAGTTTGTATATATTGTAATCTACAATCGGATTTAATATTTGTACCTATTTCTGATACATCCTGTATAGTAACCCAGAAGTTTTAAAGTATGAGTTCTAGAAATTTTCATTCATAATTATGCAGGCGATTACGCATTTAAACTGGCATTTGACATTTAAATTAACCGTAATTAATGCTATTTAACATGAGGGATTCTGATCCCGTTCATTATTCAAGACCTAATTTTGGAATCTGACATTGTACACCCTGCAACAAAAGCACATTTATTTCTCGGTGGCATGTTAGCTTAAGAGGCTGGAAATATGCAAACCATATATTTTTAGTATTCATTGTATTTTCCAGAGATTTTAAATATAATACGTTTCTTACCCTGCGCTAAGTGAGTATTTCGACACCAATTTGCATTTTACTTTAAATATTTTCAATATTTGAACACTGTTTATAATTAGAATGCCTAAGGAAAAAAATTATTTACAAGTCCCTATTGGATCTAATGTAAACATTCTGTAATTACGTAACACAGTATTTAACATATTTACACGAATGTCGGCTTACTAAGCAATATTTATGTGAAAATTCGCCGTTTGAAAATCTCAGTAAAAAGTAAACAACAAAGAAAACGAAGTTCTTTGAGTGGATTTCTCAGTTAGAGTGAAAGGAGATGGTATTGCCTCTCCGTTGTATTTGCCAGCTATGAAGATTTTTTGAGATTAAAGGACTATATTGATCGGCCATAACTTCGTATACAACTAATCCAATATTATTTCGATATACAGGGTGTTAATGAATACGTGTTACAAATTTATAAGATAGTAGGGGATTCAAAATAGACAAACTTTTAATAAATAACTCGTATCCGGAAACGCACCGTTTTCGAGCTAAGACTGGACTTACGAGTAATGCTCGTAATAATTTTATTTACTTGTCATACGCTACAACAATTGCTGTAAATGACGACCACCAACTTCGATGCAAACATTGCACATTCGAAGAATATTTTGGTATACTCTTTCAAAAATACCACTCGTTGTTTGGAGCTCTTACACTGCAAGCAGAATACGTGCTAGCAGATCTCCGTCAGATTCGACAGAAGTCTCGTAAACCAGAGTTTTCATGATTCCATAAAAAAATCTAGGGGAGTTAGGTTTGAGGACCGCGGCGGCCACACTACTTGTCCCCCTAGACCAATCCATTACCGTCATCAAATACTTGGTTGATGTGCTGGCGCACCATCATGTTGCAGTCGCATCTGTTGACAAATCCCCAATGCTACTTCTTCCTTCAGTTCTGACAATACTTCATAAAAAGCCAAGTAATTGGAGCTCGTAAGACGGCCCAATTAAACAACATTCAAGTAGATAACTACCGTTACCTGTAGCTCGAAAACGGTGCGTTTCCTGATATGAGTTTCTTGTTATAAGTTGGTCTATTTTGAATACCCTACATATCCTATAAATTTGTAAGAAATATTAACAACCTGTATAACTAAACTACTGCCATATTTATAAGCTTTTAAATATAAATGTAATGGTTGAACTTTGCTTAGTATTTTGCTAAAATGCTGCATAGTGTAACCATAAAGCAGCGCCTTCTTCCGCTCTAATGGTATGGTAGACGTTATCTAATTCTAGTGACCTACAGTTTAACGTCCAATCTAAACGCCAACAATAACAGAGAAGGTTACTTGGTAGTTAGACTCTATAGCCGCCTAAGCGGTGATCGAGAAATTTGTGTATGCAATTGCAGGGTAAGGTATATATCTCGCTGCTTCGGCGGTGTCTAGGACGCAAACCGACACGTTTTAAGACAGTTGCTGGAAAGTCAAACGCGATACCAATCAAGCTAACCAGCTGTACTTTCTATATAATCTCACCTAAACATTGATGGTATTTGTGCAATTTCATGAAAAATTATATTATATAAATGTCGGTAAATTAGACGGAATTAATTTTATTTGTTTAGATTACTCCATTCCATCAACCGGGGATATTGCGCTAAATCTCTCGGAACTACGTTTTCAATTTTGCGTTCGGAATCCGCGTTGTAACATTTCATTAGTAAATACGGCGCAACATAAATACACGAGGCGAAATGCAGGACGTTGTATGAAAATAACTGCAAGGTTCACTGATAATGTATTTCGGCAGCCGGCACTTCACGTGATGTGCTAGACAGATGGTCATTGAGACTATCTGAAAGATTAATGATTGGTTGCATTTTACGCCATTGGCATTGCGGTTTTTTTACGTCTGCCGTATAAATAGGCTGACCGGCGGACAAGAGGGCCCAGAGGGTAATTACGTGACGAAAATTCGCTATCACTACAAAAAAAAGATGGGGAATATGTCGCAATAAAGTCCGCAATGCCGTCGTAATCTTTGTGGATTTACGGGTTAGCGTCGACATTTTCCGAGAGTTGACAATAAAAACTCCAAATTGAAGCAATTAAGTTTCCTTAACATAAATGAAACAAAGGAAAAATATCTCCAATCGGAATAATCGGGCGCAAATTGGATAAAACTGATACGCGTTGATCTCCATTAGTTGCGCGTCTTTGATTTGCCGTTTTAAGGGCTTTTTCGGCAACGTAGCCAGAATTGCCGGATTGATATCTTTGATACTGATAAAGCTGCGATGTATTTTGACCCACTGAATTAAAAATTTTCCGTCCTTGAGGTAATTTGCGTCCTGGCCAAAAGCTAATTACAGTTCGAATATAAATACGCGATCTTGATCATGCCGTTAATAGCGAAATGCCAAAAGAATGTAAATTGCCGGTCAAATCGGTTATCGTGCTTGTTATCTGCTTGTTGTGGCACCAAAGTGAGGGTTGTTCTAATGCCAAGCCGCCAAGGACGTCTCGTAATAATAGCGCGAAAGGTAATTGAGTAATATCATCCAGTAGATTAAAAATCCGCTTGATTACATATATTTACGTCATATACGAGGTTAGTCAAGAAAGTTACCATAACTATTGCTAGAAGAACATATTTCTCTGGACAGTAAAAAACAGTGGTGGCTCGCGGTTAAAAAAATCGGTGAAGTGCTATTATAATAACCCTAATAATAATAAATAGAAAAAATTTGCTGAGTCACTGCTTTCGTCGTGTCCGCGAAACGACAATTTTTGCTTGCTTAAATACAAAACGGTGTCGATAACTGTTTGGAGGAAAAGTCTATTTAATCGAACATTTTCATTAAATTGTGCTTTAAAAAGTCTCGCGTTTTCTTTTAAAGCATCGCCTATGGTGTTTTGATTTTTCTCAAAATTCTTTAGAGTCGGCATGTTTATGTAACGCCCTTGTAATATTTAACAGATCTGCAAATCCCTCCCTGTTCCAGACAGACTGTTTTGTACAAAAGAGCAAGCGAGGCCAACAAAATAATTTTTGTAGTATTCGGCTGCTATGGAACTATTTGTATTCGGTGAACCAAGAAATTTTAAACTTAAGATTATATGATTTTCCACTACCTTTTAAGTCTTTTTTCGCGGAAATTGTCAAACCAACTGTAGGTCGCCCTTGATTTAAAACGGCTTTTTTATCTTCTTTCTTCCAATGCCTGAATGGCGTTTCTAACAAGCTGCACACTATGTCATTAATAGGATTAATAGTTCTCCTGATAATTATCAACGTATAAAAGTAAACTTTCCAAAACAGAAACACACACGATACGAGTACAGACGCATAACACAATCAACAGTAGTAATAGTTACCAATTAACTATAATTCATAAACGAACGAACAAAATTAAAAAACCCCAATATGAAGTTCTGTGGTTGCTTGCGAGCGAAAAGTTCACGTGCGCATTTCACCGCGATCCAATTCTAGATAGTGACGTAGGCGTTACCATGGCAATGGAGGTATAAGTGCAGAGTTAAAATATTTTTGAGGCCGACTCTTCACTACAATTGCTGAAGTGTTGTAGGTAAGGCTTTTTATGGTCGACATTCGACGGACTGCATTTAAAATTTAAACGTTTGTTTGTTTTCACTAAGCTTATTATATCTAGGAGTATGTATCCCATAAATAAACGACTCCTAATAGGTGTAATGCCGGTAAATAATTTGGTATGTAATTTAATTGAATATTCGCATTTGAATGAAAATTTTAGGTGCTTGGCGAGCCACCACTGCTAAGAATGTGTTTGAAGGTTTAACTATTTATGTAGAAATCTGCTCAAAATAAAATTGAATAAAGGGTTATATATTAAAGGGACACGAGAAAAAACAAGTAAAAAGTCTTGATTGAGATGACATGTATACCAAAACCAACTGTTAGTGCGACGTGAGTTTCTTTTGATAGTTAACACCCAAAACAACACTTCTTTTTCAACATCTGTATTGTTAGCTCTCTGATTTGCATATGCCCTTAAAATATACGTGAAGTTACGGCGGTAGAACTTCATGGCCACAAACAATTCTATTATTAATGAATAGAACTTTGTTTTTGCCAACGTGAAAAGGAACAGAGACGAGGATGCACATCTTTGACTCGCCCTGTATAGTAGACATAATTTAATAAGGCCATCGTCACGAAAGGTTTTTATTTTTTATGGCGATGTATGTAGTGAAGGGTAACGTGTGGGTAAATTCTTAGCGTTGCTTAATTTTTGAAAAAGCCAGCTCCTGCCCGGTGAACTTCCGAAGTATCGACTGGAGGGCAAGGACGTTTGCCAAGGCGCCCTAGTTCGATCGGATCCCGACCCTGAACTACATGGAGTATAGCCGTAAAAACTTAAATCCCAAAAGGGGCGCATCTGAATAAGGCCTTGAGACTGGCGCCCGTGCCTTACCATTTCATTTTTTTTTTATTACCGGCTAAAACCGAACAGCATAAAAGATATTTTTAGTTTAGTTGTGAAAGCCATTGTTTAAGTGCCATGATTCATTGCAACGATTTTTCCAGCCTTCCTGCTTTACATTCTAGTATCTGAAGTGTTAATAGAGTATTCAGAAACAAAAAATTGTTTTATTTTCAATCAATACAAAAAAGTTTCAATTATTTCCCAACCATTATTTTTATTTTCAAGAGGCATTCTCATATCGAACTGTGTGTTAACTAACATTTCCGTCAAATCCCGAACTCATATCTGGATCAGCGTCACTTCTTGTCAACCATAATTTGTTTATTTAAATATAATAATTTTTATTTCAATTTTCAGCCCTTAATTTCCGAATAAACCTCGTATAACTTCTTAGTTCAAAATGTTTATAATGAAGATTCTCTCAGATTTATAAAGACAAATTATGTATTGTGTATTTCTAATGTTTTGTATTTTACTATATACCACGTATTATACACATGGGTTGTAATAAAGTGTTAATACTGTACACTATATGAGGTATTTACATCTGATTACTTCAGAAAGATTAGTGGTGAATATACATTTTTTGTAGAACACTTTTGCCTTACAAGTTTGGTTGATTGGGAAATCGATTGTAATATTTTTACATTAAGAAAGTTACATTTCTGGTTAATAGAATATTTAAATTTAATATTAGCTGTTATATACTAAGTACTATTTAATGCAGTACAAATTAGTTAACAGTAAATAGTAATATCTCGAAGTACATAATCGAAATAGAGGCTGACCCTCACAATTCTTATCGTAGGGAATAGCAAACGTATAATTTCCAAAATAAATATACTTATTATCCATCATCAGTTATATAAATGTGATGTCCGTTAGTGTGTATGTCTATTGTACAAACTAAAGGGACTGTTTGGAATATTGAATATGGCAATTTAAAGATAATTATCATATTTTTATCTTTTTTTTTCGTATTTATTTGTTTTTCTTTGTATTGCTAAAAGCAATATGCAGGGACGATATCAGCAGTCTATAGATTAATTGCATAACCCTTCTACTGATCTCAAATCAATTGCCTGGATTAATATGCATCCAATGGATGTTTAATCATTTATTCACAAATGAGGCACCGCTACAATCTTAATAGAAAAAAAAGGAACATTTATATCATTACATATTAATACCATATGGTAAACAGCGGTAGAAGTAAAGCACCTTAAAATTTGGGGTAAATGTGAAACGTAGCTTCATATTTTTCATGTGCAATTATACCAAACTATCATGACAGAAAAAATAGCATATCATTTGAAGTTGCTGGTAAAAAGAAACGAAATAGGGAAAACTCATTTGTTTCAAAACAAGAAATATATTGATCAGAGGGTACAAGGACTTTTTTGCTGTTATATACTTGGACAGCGGGTATAGCTTTTAGAGCCACATTTCACTTTTTCCAAGTACTGTTTCACGTTTGCCCCAATTCTAGGTAAAATGTGAAACAGAGTTTTCATTTTTTTTAATGACAGTTGCCGTACATGTTAAAACTCACCTGTCAAACGAAATGCTATAGAAAAATACAGCATTTGATGCAAAAATGGCATGTTTACGAATTTTATATATACATATATTTGTTTCGAAAATTATTAATTTTGTGTCATTACCCCGCGCGACTCTATATCTCCAAATGCTAGTGGCTGCTAAAATTAGGGAAGAAGTTGTTTATTGTAAAACCATCGAAAATGTATACAGTTGATATTTTTCGCTCCCTCTTCAGGACAGTCGTGTTAAAATCCCTCCCATAGTTCATTTTTTCTTAATACACACACGGATCATCTAAGAAATGCTAATTTATATTTATATTATTTTTCCCATTTTTTTTTCTCAAGTTTTCATAAATCTATTTCGGTATATAGGTCTCCCCAAATGGTTTCCAATTGTCCGCATATTTTGTCCTTCTCTCCACAATAAACTCGTATGTTACATCGTATATCACTGGCTACAATTCTGGTACAGCTAATTTAGCCTTTCAAATGCACCTTCCCACAATTAAGCAGGGCAAGTTTGATTGTAGTATAAAAAAAAATATTGAACGCCTTACAAAAACGTAGTAGTATGAAAATAAAAATAGAATAGACAATCAGTGGACTGTAGAAATACAAAATAGTTATTTATGATATAAGTGCTAAAAGTGGCATTTTATTTTGTGAGAAGGGAAGTTTGCGACACGTGTCCCATCCCTTCGAACAAATTAAAATCACTTTTAGGTCATACATCATACACTTTTTTTTCTACAAACACCATTAAAAGTACAAATCAATGCATTTCTTACATTATTAAACTTATAAACTATCTTGTTAAAATCCAATTATTCATGAGTTTATTGTTGCCAAGGTAATGAAAATTCGATCGTTTGTTGACAAGTAACTTCAGATCTCGTGACAGCGACGAAGAAAATTTTTTGTTTGCAAGTAAAGCACTATCCACTTCAGACTACTTTTTCTAACTGTAGTTTCTCTAGCTGTACATTTAATTAAGTAAATATGTAAATATTCCTTTGATATAAATTCGTAATTTTTTTATAATCTCGCACCAGTGTTAATAGTAAATCACGTCATTTACTTTTAGCACCAGTGCCTTAAAATGACATTTTAGACACTAACAGCATGCGTTAAAAATTAAACTTTTAGTGACGTTTGTAGAAAAAATAGATTTTAAGCAACGGGAGAGGCATCCGAACAATGAAACAATATATAAAATAGCGAACAGCTGGATGAAGGTAAAAACACAAAAATATATAGGGCGTTGCATTGCAGAAAATCTATTTATCGCACAGTTGCGCACAGCTTAAAGCGTAGCCCACAGGTTCGCCTAGTTTATATTAAAAGATATTGTAAAAGTCGTCGATTCATTGTAACCATCTAAAACAGTACATATAAATAAGACTAAGTTTTTTAACTTTGTTTGAATTTTATTTTTTTGCCCACCTTGTATATTGGGGAAGAAAGTCCATTGTGATTGGCAATAGGAGTCCAAAACTAGTCTTTTAAAATTCGGCCATTTCTGATCATTTAATAAATAGTTTCCGCCCACCTATTTATAGGATACCTAAATTTTTCCGACTGTGCCGTAAATACTCCAGGAAAAATAGTTAAGCATTCGGAATTCTTTAAAAATAACGGGCCGTTCGAGTGTAGCGTTTGTAAATACCCGAGAGCGATACAATTTGACTCATTTCCAACAATAATATTTCTTTCATATACAATGCCTACTTAAATTCCATATATAGAATGGGAATAGAAATAGAGCGTAATTAATCACACACGAGGTGAAGAACCAAAACAGTGGCGGTGGCGTCACGAACTACGCTGCGGAACTAAAATTTCGACGTAAAATCCGCCCAGCGCTCCTGTATCTTGTTTCAGTTAAAATTGTGTTTGTACTGCGGCAGTTTTTAATAGGGCTCATTTTTGCCACTGTTGCGGGTCTCCGCCACAAAATAAACATGCGGTTTGGGGACTCAAGAGGGCAATTAAAAGTATTTTTTTGGGGGACTTAACTTGCACGTATTTTCAAGTTGGGGTTCTGTTATGTTTACTAAAACGCGGCGAAAAGTTTAAAAGTTCCACGGAATTGTGTTTTCCTGCTCGAAATTGATTATTAAATTGGCAACCTGTGGCATCTGTCCGCATTTCAGTTTACATAATTATTTCGATTGTATTCCGAGGTTCAGAAATGCTTAGTTTTACCTAAAAACCTGTATTTCGTCGTTTTGGTAACACTATTTGAAATTCCGACATTTTTTGACATATGTTGAATTTACTTTTTAGTGGCCTAATCTAAAAATATCCCGGGGAATGTTTGCTGTATCTATTCCCAATATTTTTAACGTAAAAAGGAATTAGTATGTGTAACAGGTTTTCGTCGCATCAAAATACTACCTTTTCGAAAACACTGACTAGCACTGCGATATTAATTGTATAGAAAATAATATACTTTTGTGTATTGCTATGTGCTACGAACTGGCCCGTTAAATATTTAACACCTTCGTTGCACACGTTCTTCAGTCGGGTTACTTTATTGCAGGCAACAATTAGGGAATAGAATTAATAAACTCGATCCATCTTGTGTGTACAATTTATTCACATAATATACATATCTTGTAACTATAATTCGGATGTAGCTTCGTTGATGATCTTAATTCAACTGCCACTACTTTTTACCTTCAGTATAGAAGAAAACCTAGCTTCCTAACAAAATCGGCAGGGTTGATAACAAGCTGCCACCTTATTGGTTAATATAATCGCCTTTTGTTTTACCGCCAGGCCAGCTACATTATATAATTGCCTTTGGTTTTACCGCCAGGCAGAATATACGTGCGAGGATGCAAATCTTACAGCTTAGCTAATACATGTGTTATATTGTAACATAATATTTTATTGCTAGGAGGTCAATCAGTTAAGAGGGTTGGCCCGACTCTTGGGTTAGGGTAATTAAATAGGACAGTCGGCATTTCTAATACCGTGAGAAGTTTCAAGTCTTAATTATTGAATAAAATCATTCTTACTTACTTAAACTACCTGTTTAATAACCTAAATTCCCAAAACCCAATGAGGTTTATTACAACAGTATAATCATAATTTGCCATGTAAAGTCCAATGCAGACAACTATTATAAAATATCCCTACATGTAGTCTTATTGATGATAATGATTTTTTGCATTGTATCGAATGTATATTTATATTTTTAATATATAAATAGTATATTCTTTGATAGGCAAGCTGTTTGAAAGAGAAATTAGAAGTGTAACCTGTGACAGGTTTCATTTATTAATGGTATATAAACAGATTTAAACCGCCAACACTATTTAAAAATTCCAGGTTGGTAGTTAACAGGAATCGCAAGCATTCCTTTTGATGACTGAATTTATTAAATCTTTGTACACCAGGCAAATAGACTCAGAATTTGATAGCGCAATCTATGTATTGGTAATGTTTATTTTACGAGTTTTGAACCTTGCATCTAGAAAAAATTTAATGTGGACAAACTACATATGACGAATATTCCATTTATCGGTACAACCATTAGCCTGCGGATGATATGCGTTTGTACGTTAAGAACCTCGACTGTGTGGATAACGAATCTTAAGTGCTTTATGGACCCTTGCACGACCTGGATATTACAAAAAATTAATTTTACAACGATTTTTAGTACAACTTTGCTTGTTAATTGGAGGTTTATGCGATTTCGCTTGAATTTAATTGTAGGCGGTGCGTTGTCGTCTCGCGGCAAATTACAGTGGACTGGGGCCAATTTTGATTAAGAAAACGCGTGTAAAACCTACACGTAATTCATGATTTTGCCACATTATTGTGATAGTCCAATGGCGAAGAAAATTAAATTAAGTCGCAGTAGAGGCGACTGATTGTCTGCACGAGGAAATTCGATGCAATTGTATAATAATCGCCACTTATCCCGACGCGATATGCAATCTTCTATAAACTGTGGAGGACGAGTTAGCGTTTCTTATCAGCTGATACGCAATCAATTCGCTGATTAATAATGAGCACAATAAACTTTCATTACGCGATGTTTGCGAATTGTTTGAACCCAGTCATCCAAATGCATTGGATGTGCATTTCGTGTTTTAATTGGCCTTTCTACCAGTTTATTTTCTACCTTCCTGGCATCCTTTCTAATAACTTTTACCGTGCCCCAAAAACGTCTAGTTAATTTTTAGTATAGGGTTTTTGCAGCGCGATCTAATCGCAGTGCGGCTTTATTTACTTGCCATTTGCCCCTGCTCGCTAGACGAATGCATCTCCTGCCAATATTAGACTATTGGATGCCTTCCAAAGATTATTATCGTTCCAGCATTATATTTTCACAACGTTGCGTCTACCGTTTCGTCACAGTCACACACACAGCAACTCGTACTTTTGTTTGTGGACTTCTGGCGCCTTCTACACCCACGTTTGTTTATGTATTTAAATTTAACACGGTTATGTCACTTGGGCTAATCGGTAGCCTCGCGATTTTGAATTATTGATCAGAAGTCGCCGTTCGGTGATTTTCTGGTGGCAACCCGTTACGGCGGGGTAAAATAAAACATGAACCTTACGTTCGGTGAAGATGAATTTTTAAACCTCTGGTTGATTGACCTGCTTTCACTCATGAACACGAGACCTACCCAAATAAACCACAAGGGGTTGTTTAGTTCCAGCCTGAATTTTATAAGGAATTATTTTACCCTGGCGTTGTAAAGACCGGCATTACTTCATAAATTGAAGTTTAAACGTACATAAAAAGGTACAGTAGAAGTTTGTTTCATAAAGATATGCAGTAAGAAAAAATGTATTCAAAACTATCAAGATAAAAACCTACATTATATAACATATTATTTAAATATACAGCTTGCCGGTTTTAACCTTGCTTGTGAGTAAACGTTGCGCACTACCACCACTACTACAAAATTGGTGGGGGGAGGCCTGGAGATAATTTCATCGTGTGTTTGTAGCAATCAACATCGCTGTACACTCCAGTGAAAAGTGCGTGCAATGGAGTTTCAATCTAAAATTAAAGCAGGGAAACGTACGCGCGTTTCTTTTACTGAGTATACAGAATACTAACTGCCCATATACATTGTATTCGTCTCTGTTCCTCCCAGTGCCCATTATTTCTGGCGCCGCGCAGCTCCCACTTGCAAGGTTAAATCCCGCAAGCTGTATACTAATTTTAAGATTTGATTGATGACCAATTTGCATCATTTTGCTACGGTAGTTAACCATTATTCCCAGTTCATCCTTCAAAAGACAGCCAAACCGTGTGCAGGTCACAGATGCGATTAATTCTGTTTTTTTATGTTGATGTTTAAATATCCTTTAGTACAGATTCCCTATTGGAATAAGATCTGGGGGATATGCTGGCCGGTCCATGCTCTCTATTTTATTGATCGTCATCCACGATTTAATCAGTTTTGCTCTTGCATCTTATCCTGCAATATTCCAGGGACGATACATACTCGACCCACTTCTTGAACTGACACGCAACCCTACTACAGGGGGTCGCGGTTCATTTTGATGAAAATTCGTACCCGGAAAATCTTCGAACATCCGCATTGCCAACTAAAGTATTGACGATAAAAATGATCCATATATATATGTTGGGGTTTGCAGTAAATAAAAACAACAGTACATTGGTTTGGAGGTAATTTAATACTGCAAGCCTCGCCGTTCAAAGATGAGCCGGTGGACAGACAGAAAGTGTACAGGTGTTGAATGCCACACGGCCCACAGTGAACTGAATGCAAGCAACACTGAACAGAATATAATGCAAAATACAAGAATAGGGACTAACGCCCCAACATGCCCCCCTCCTTGAAAATATATAGTTTTCAAAGGAAAAGGTTAACAACCAAAAAAGCAAAAAAGTCATTGTATCAAAACAAATGGGTTATTAAGTCAATAAACACAAATAAATTGAACACTTTTCATGCAGGTAACTTGGAGCACGAACAAACACTAATTAGTTATTAGGCAATGGGCATATTTTTGCGAAAGATCGGCGCACGATCCCATTGGAAGTGCGGATCGAGGCCACACGATTGATGCCGTCGGTGCCGGGATGTAGACTGCTAACACGTCCCAGCTTCCAACGAAGAGGTGGAAGGGCATCGTCCTTAATCAGAACCAAAACCCCTGGCTGTAAGTCGGAGTGATGAGTTCGCCATTTTGAACGCTGCTGAAGCTCCGAGATATATTCCTTGCTCCATCTGGCCCACAGATGTTGTTGCAGGCATTGGATCCTTTGAAATGCTGTCAGACGGTTGTCTGGGAGGTCCCTTACATCGGGGTCCGGAAGAGCTACTAATGAGCGCCCCACCAGAAAGTGAGAGGGAGTCAAAGGTTGCAGATCGTTAGGATCCGAGGATAGTGGGGACAGAGGGCGTGAATTGAGGATACCTTCCACTTGAGCTAACAGGGTAGCGAATTCCTCGTAAG